>JAPMOB010175991.1:0-17505 GCA_029875015.1 Lepomis gibbosus
GCAAAAGAAAAATAACTAATCTATAGCAAAATATGCCACTGATAATGGATATTATCATTGGCATTAAAATATATGTAGAGGATTTTGCAGTTTAGTGGCTAAATTCAACTCCATAGGACTAAAAATGGGTTACTCTGTTTAAAATGTATCAGTAGCAAATGAAGACCATAAAAGAGAGGGAAAATGTTAGAGCAATTGAGTATGCTATCCATATTAAGACTTAGTGTGGTTTAAAAGGTATTTTTACATAAATAATTGTGTTTTACTTTCAGTGTTCAAACAGAATACAGTGTGAGTGTACAGTTAAAAGTATTCCTCTGCCATCTTCCAATCTTTATCAGGAGCCTGTCCTCCTCTTGTGGCAGTCTGAAGCACTTTGCTGTCGTAACATTTCCAGTTAGCGTGTTACGAAAAATCAAGATCCAACAATAGTCCTTGTTTTTTCCTCTTGTGCATGACATCTGTAAGCTACATCTTGTAGATGTCGGCTATTACAAAGAGAACATCGAATCCTTTCAGCTGCAAAATGTTTGTATCATGTCACAGTTTTGTACCAGCGCGCAAGAAAATATGTTTGTAAGTCAAACCTCATGACTCTTTTTCCTTTAAAGAATTCCAAAAGAGGTTGTGAAAATGTGCAAATTGTTAAATAAATACTTCCTTATAAGTCCTTCACTTCAAATTCCACTTCCTCACGCCCTACTTGCAGGTGAAAACTTCTGATTTCTCACTGCAGGTGTTGCACTTGACAAAACAGCACCAGTGGAACTTGCAGTTGCACTGCCAGACGCGCGTGTAGTGGTGTGTGTTGTAACCCCGGCCGCAGCACATCACATTACAGCTGTCTGTGTGTGTCGAGGTGCCGTTGCACAGTCTGCCCCGTGTTCCCGCACTTCCTGTGGCTGTGTCCTCTTCGCAGTAGTTGGGCGAACGCTCCAGGTACACCAGGTCTGTGTCTGTGGGCTTCTGGTAGCCCCGAGCCTCTTTGAGTCGAAGGAAGGAGGGTTGGCGGAGCCGCGAGGCCCGGACCGGCTCTACTTGAACCGCGTCACTGTAGCGTTCCTTCAGCAGGTAACCAATCTCTCTGAATTTTGGCAGGGTGATCCAGCAGGTCTTAGTGGTGCAGGAACCAGACACTCCGTGACACTTGCACTCCAGCTTCATCCTCTCCTCTAGGATCTGATCACACAGAGATTAGAAATTAGGTCTGTATGAATTAAAAGAGACAGTTAAGTGCGGAAAATATGTTGTTTACACATGTCCATGGCTTGAATTTGAAACAGTTAAACCAATCGCATAGCCTTTAAATCTGTCTCTTTTGGTAAACTGGGCTTTCTGCGGACACTTCAACTTTCAGCACACCAACCAGTGTGCCAACTTTATGTCAAAAACCTGGGGAAAATAACTCATATCCCAAGACTGTAGTCTCTAATTAACTTTACCTTTCTTCAGACCACATAATGGCGTGACAGCCCGAGCAAACTGACCAGAGCTGTTGTGCAACCATACACGTATAGAATTACATTGTGGTTTGAGACAGAGTTATATTATAATGCCATACAAATATTTTCAGATGACAAAACTGACAGGTGATTGTTTGCCCTTGTGACTGAGCTTGATGTTAAGTTTTTTATTATAGATACATTTTACATTGTAATGATTTTTTAGCGTCTTAGCTCACAAGCTAAGAACTAAGCTCAGGAACGTCTTGTAATTTGTTTGTCCAGAGCACCAGAGTCATGGGTCTCACATTTTGGGGGAGTTTGTGCTTGGCTTTGGTTGGTTCAGTGTGTGCGGTGGAGCAGAAGCATGGTCTTTGGTGCTAACATAGAGAAAGGAAGAGAGAGAGACTTGCAATAATATCCTCTTATCCTCACTTAATGCAGACTAATTCAGTGAATGGACTCTAAGGCAATGGCACAACTCCATGTTGGCAGCTGTGTCTGCCAAGTTTTTCATTTCAGTCACACATACACACTCAAACTTGAATGAAAACACTACACAATACATCATTTAGTGATGTTTAAGAATTATGGACAATCTATGTCAAATTATCCATTTTCCTCTTTGCTATGGTGTTGTATGATGTTTTCCTTAGTCTTTTCTTTTCATTAGACTTTGTGCAGTAAGATGGATTTTGCTGGCGTTACCTTTCGCCCTGCCTCGTTGTTGTGCAGGTTCATTAGCCGACGGGCGTTTTTCTTGATCTCGCGGGCGTCTACAAAGCGCCGCGAGAACTCCACGCCGTACTTTACATCAGCTGAGCAGCCTCCCCACTTCCAGCCCTCCTCCTGGTCGTGGTAGCCCTGCTTCTCGCGGTCACAGCCGCACTGGCTGAGGTTGCCCTGGCTACAAGCTGTGGTCACTGCATGGGCGACTCCGGCTGCGGTGATGGCATAAGTGAATGCTGCCTCCCTGCTGCCTAAAGAGAAAAGAGCAGAATCGGAATAAATTTGAGTCAAACTCATTATTTCAACTTGATCACATACCTATACTTTTTTATACATTCTAAAATCAGTAATTATAGTACTTTCTACAAAGGTTATGCTGTTATGGTACAAGCAGGAGTATTTAGGTTTGGTTTGACCATCTTCCTTAATAAAGGGATGTGTTGAAAAGCCTTCTTTTTAAAGGAACACTGCACATATTTTACACATGAATTGCAGCTAACTTGAGAAGTACTACTCAGTCTAAAAAAAATAGTTGTCTTCCCCTGATGATGTCATAAGGGTTATTTCAAGTTGGGCTTAAGAAAATTTCTAGCAGAAAGCCTGCGTTGCAAACTGTGGGGTGTGGGGTTTGAAATAACTGTGCATTTAGGAGCCCAGTGGGTCAAGTGAAAGATGCTAATGAGTTGCATTCTGGGAAAATTTAGGATTCAGCATTTGTGGAGCTTGAGCCATTATGCACTGGAGAATAAAACTCAGGTTAACTCAGCTTCACTGCTTTGATTTGTTTTGTTTCTTAAAGGCCCTCCACACCGCATAGTTTTTTAAACTTACTCTCGCTAATTAAACCCTTTCTCTCTCTCGTACCTGGTTTCCTGTCGTGCACAGACAGGTTTCCAATAAAGGCAACATGTCAAAGAATAATGTTAAATATTTAAGTCCTCCATCTTATTGAAGTGCAATAGTATGTTGCTGCACTACTTTTTCATTATGCCTTGTTTCATATCTCTGATCTGCGTCCGTAGTCAGACACTGTTAGAATAATAATCAGTTTAATAAAGAAAACACAAGTGACATCTACTGGCTGACTAGAGGAGCTTTTTTCTGGGTTGGCACTCGTAAAGTTGCTGTGTTTTTCATCAATGGAATTTCTCACGCGGCTTAAGTGTCATTCTGTGTCTGTCTTAGGCGGTCCACATTATATAGCAAATGATACCGCTGTGTTGCATGTTGAAATAATCTGTGGCCAGGCTTGAATGAGATGCGCCCATTTCCAAGCTTTTGTATGTCACCATTTGAACTTCAGAATAAACACATTTATATTTATGGCGTGGAGGGGAAATGAATTTATTGGCACTACAATTGGTAATAGGATATCCTCCCTCTCCAATCAGGATAATGCTGGGCCTTGGTTCTTCTCAACAGCCCAGAGTATTAATGCATGGCGTCTCTGGTAGAGGCGATTCTAATGGCGCACTTCCAACCTGACAAACTCACTCGCAGAAACCATCGGGCCTGCGGTTTCCCCGGTCCATAACTCATAACAAACTCTGAAGTCTTCTCTCATCAGGCTAAATCTGCGACCCATTCAGATATATTGTATGGTGAGCATTTCTCAAGGCATCAGGCGCATGCAATAGCCAAACAGCCATCTCCTCGCCCTGTGATTTGTTTTGATTGTACAGCAGTGCATGCAGGGTTCCATTGTTGCCATCCAGCTGCTGGAGCTGACTTCAATTAGTGGTTAACATGGATCTCTCTGGTCTTTCTCAATGCTTAATGAGTTCACAGTGCCCGGCAGGTCAATCAGATGAACTGGTGGATGGTACATAAGCGAAACAAGAGGGGTAATTGATCTGGCTTACATTTTTTTCAGAAACAGCAAAAATGGATACGGAGATGGTAAAAGGAAAACAATGTTAGTAGGTATCCATGAGGATAAAAGGAAATCTGACATGCACAATATTTGTTTTTTCACATTAATTAACTGTCCAACTCCAGTACTGATACTTTTTATACAGATCTAACAAGAAGTCTTCCAGAAAGGTCTTAATTGGTACAACTGTCTATATGGTGAAGACATGTGGATCAAAACTGGGTCCAATGTGTCTCTCTGGGCTCGTTTACACACCACAAGAGAAAAGAGACATTTCCTCTGACAAAAGACATAAAGGGATCCAGACGTCTGTCTGCCTGTCTCCCGTGTAGAAGAAAGTGATTGCTCCCAGAGCTGCTAGATTAAACAAGGATCCAAACCCACAGTAATACCGCAACAAAACATTTCGGACTGAAATACAATTTATGTAAGAGGTTCACATTAGGAGCAAACAGGCTTCTGTGAGAAATAAAACTGGGAAGAATGTTGACTACAAGCGGGGAGACATGTTAGTTTGTGTTTACAGATTGTGCAGGTTTGATATAAATGCTTTCAGAAGATGGCACACCCAGCCAGGCATTAGACCGTGTTTCATAAGGAACTCACACTCCTTTTATGGATCATGTGCTGTGACAATGTGTGTTGCAAGCACAGTGATGTCACACAAATGAACTACAGATTGACTTTCTTCCTGGCGATGCTAGCGAGGCCTTTGAGTTGCAGTT
Source organism: Lepomis gibbosus (assembly GCA_029875015.1). Classification (NCBI taxonomy): domain Eukaryota; kingdom Metazoa; phylum Chordata; class Actinopteri; order Centrarchiformes; family Centrarchidae; genus Lepomis; species Lepomis gibbosus. The sequence goes on from JAPMOB010175991.1 coordinate 4,770, forward strand.
TTTTGGGGGGCGGTTAGTGTATAAACGAAGCAGAGAATTTGTTGTGGTTGTTGTGTGTGGTATTCCAAAAATGCCTTCATTAAAGTTTCGCCACCCATCTCGAAATCTGTTTCATGCCACTGAGAACTCTGTCGAACTATCCTGCGGCTTTTTATAATGCTGACAACAGTTCCAGGAGGCAAAAGGACAATACAAGTAGAAAGAGAAGACAGGCTGATCTCAAACCACAGCGCTCAACTGTGCTCATCCTCACACACATCACAGTTCTGTCAACTTCAGTGATTGGAAGATCGGACCACACGGCTCAGTTTGTTTTGGCCAATTAACATACCTGCTGACACACCTGTGGACAGACACACCATTACTCACTCGTGCCTCAAGGATAAGATTTCCACTTGTAGTTCTAATGGACTGCTGTGAAAATGTCAATACATTCAGTCCAGGGGTTTACTTTATCTAGTGTTTAACATTAACAAGTTTTGCCCCTTGGGAGTGCCCCCTGGCTGAGAGGTTTAAAGCCATGACCATGAACCTCAACATCTCCAGTTAGAGTCCAGCTGAGGACCTTTGTTGCATGTCTTTTCCCTTCTTTGTCCCTTCATTTGTTGTCATCTATATAAATATATAATACAGAAAAAACATATTTAAGACAACTGTCTTCTGAATGTTCTTCCCCTCACCTAATTTCCTAATTCCCATGATTTATACAAGACAAATACATTTAAAATTCCTTTAGAAAATCTAAAGAAGCTGAGTTTCAAAGAGACTAACCTACTCTCAGCTCTTGTCCAAATACAGTCCTCTCGCCCAGGGCTGAGCAGTTCCACCGCCCGTAGCGGAACTGGTACTGACACTCATTTATGCCCAGCTGGGCGCCTTCACCAATGACGATGATGGCGTCAGGGCGACTCTGACAGAGGGCTCTCTGACGGGGGGCCAGTCCCGGTATCTTGTTGCAGATGATGTTAGCACCTAGGGCTACCACAGAGGACAGCGCCCTGGGCAGAAAGAAACAGGGATTAAGGAGAGGGACTTTAAAGATGGACTGTTTTTACCAGGAAAAAGTGAGAACAGATAGGAAGCAATGAAGAAACATACTCGACATAGAGTTACTCTGTGCTCTGGTTGAGCATTACCTGGCTACGATTAGTGATGTGATGAAGATTTGTTTCCAATAAGCAATAAAAATCTTGCTAAAGTTTTCATTACAGGTGCCAGCCTATAGATCATAAAGATAAAACCAAATGAACACTAAATGAGAAGATAAGAGCTCTCTGCAACATTCATCGTTACCCCAGATCACATCATGTGTAATCTAATGGACCTTCTTAAAGACATGAAAGAGAGCAATAGTTAATTATAGATATAGTTTCCCATCCAGTTCATTTCCGTCTCTCTTTCTCTCTGTTACAGAAAACATGAACCACCACAGCTATTTTAAGTTTCAGGATCTGCCCTTGTTATGAATGAGAGGCATGTATGGTGCAGCAATCATTCTCTTTGTGAGGGCCTGGGTCTTTTTATGCCGTAAGAAAGAGCTCATTACATAGGCCTGTGCCTATAGGCAGAGCATGAAGTAGTCCAATATGACTCTTTTCCACATGCTGCTTTCCAATTATGGCCCTTCTAATGAGGTGTTCCTATGACAAAGTGGTTCTGGTGTAATGTGTAAATCCAAAAGAGCAGGTTATCTCATCAGCTGCGGACATATTAGAACATGTAAAAATCATGTAGATTAAATATTGGCTTCATTCACTCAATTCAACGACCCTTTATAACTACTCAGCTTATGACACAATATTTGAATGAAAATGACATAACTGCTCATATCATGGGGGTGTAATAAAATGAAAATGACTAAATAACACAAGTCACGCATTTCCTATTCTTGTTTCCAAAAAATTTGACTGACTGGATATTCCAAGTTACAGCTTTCCATTTCCAAAATAATCAGACTTACTATAGGCAACATAAAATTGCACCCTCCTCTGGAAACTTAAAAAATAAACATGCTCTTGTTCTTGTTGTAATAAATAAACATGCAGTACCTTGCTTTTTAGAACTGTTAAGTGTCTAAAAGTATAAAAAAATAAATAAATAGATTTGATTCCCCCATAAAATTTTATTCAAAAATCTTTTGGGGGTGCCAGGGGAACCTTGTCTAAGGCACCAAATGTGCTAGGTCCGGCCCTGTTTATACCACACCGTAACAAATTATAGCCACATCACTTAATTTAGCAACGTTAGAAGCTGACCTGCTAAATGTAAAAATCATGTTAAGCGCATTTCCTCGTTGTAATAAAACACCTGCAACAAGTAGCTGATGCATTCGGGCGCGGTCTAATTTTATTATCAAAGTTCCTGATGCTTAATTGAACAATTTGCGCGTAAGGCACAATCGCTTGCTGCTTGCTAAATCCAACCGATTTGTGTTTGAATGAATCAAGTGCATTGGAAAAAAAAGAAACCTACAGGTAGCTACCGCTGGTGAGGATGAGGAAGATCTGTGGGTAGTAGACGGACAGCAGCGCGCTGCGAGAGGAGATGATGAGCATGGTTGCGCATTGAACACAGCTGGTTCTGCTCTCTTGCGGTTTGAAAAGATAAGAGGTGAAGTGGGAACAAGTATATCCTTTGATCCTACGTCCAGGAGTTAAACGCTGGAGTGTCGTCTCTGCCTTCCGCTCTTAAGACGCGGTGACTTCAGCTAGTGGAGCCGTGGCGCGCTGCGGCAGCTCCGAGCTCCGCTGTCCATGTGTCGGAGACGAGAGGCTGCATCCCACGGCCGAAGTGCGCTTTGCCACCTGGACTGATAGGGGACTGGGTTGGGAAAAAGAGAGTGGCGGGTGGGGGTGGGGGGGGGGTGGGGGTGGAGGCAGACGGGGTTCCGGATGTACGTTACGAGCCGCTCAAGTCTCCAAAAGTGAGACTGTTTGTGGCATTGGAATGGTGGGAGACAGTGGCCTCTCCCGGTGCACCAGCCCCCGGGATGAGCCTGCACCCCGCATCCCACCGTATCCCCAATCCCAACATACCTCTAACCATTCCTCTAACTCTCTCCTTCTCTCTTAGTCCATGTTTTGATGAAGCCTTCAGTTTTGAAGTTCATCACTAAAGGTAAAGTTGTAGTACCATCGTCAACATTTGCAATTTTGACGAAAAGTGGAATCATATTCTAGCTTTGGCTGAGCTTTCACTGCCTGTTATGGGAGCCAACCCTTGCCCGTCTGGGTAGAATTATTATAATGAATTTTACATTTACGAAACAAAAAAAAGCTTTGTATTGTCAACCATAATGAATACACATCATCATCCTTTCTCTATTTTAATATTAGTTTCAAAGTAACATGAAATCCTGAAATACCTGTTAACAAATAATTAAAGTGATAGCAAAAAAGGGTGGGAAAATGTAGTTTGCTAAGCTGGTAACTAGCAGTATAGACGACTGGAGCTGAGATGATCTGTCGAGAATTGCATTAGTTGATCACAGAAGAATTATTTGAAATATTGATTAATCATGTCATTTTCAAGCTAAAATCCATTGGCTCTAACTTCACAAAAGTGATTATTTGATGCTTTGTCTTATATGATAGTAAACCTAATGTATTTGTGGTCTGCACTGGGAAATTATAATGGGTATTTTTTAACAACAAAATGATGATAAAAGAATCACCACACAAACTGATATTGTTAATAACTGTTACTTGCAACTAATGACTAAGATTAGTGAAGATGTGTGAAAGGATAAACTATTATGTATGCAAGATCTTTGATCTATCACCTGATGTTATGCATTATTAATCCCTTTTCTTTGTTCAGGCTTGGTACTGTACTGCTAGAGCCTCATTTCTTCTCTTATTGGCGCTTCAGCAGGGCAGATGCTTGCTAAAATGCTTCAGATTGTCAGTTAATGAGACTCATTCGTCTTCCAGCTCATGTGCATCACCAACAATACGCCCTCATGTGGTAGTTTGAAGGAAATGTAATCACCCCAAGACTAAAAATGGACACTGAAGTGCACAGCAGGTAGTGCTGTATCTGTAAGCTACAATTTATCAACTTGTTCTTTTTAATGAACGAGACAGACTTATTGCAAGATATCTTTACACTATTTTCCCTTTTGGAGAAGCAGCAAAGGTTGTCCTTTCGATTAATCAGTACATCAGAAGGGACATCTCATTTTTCTACATAGTTTATATTCTTGTTAAACCCGTATAGTCTTTCAAGTGCCCGGGTGTAATCAGATGGAAAAGCCAACAAGGACGACACAAAAGGACTTTATGCTGTTTCTTCCTTTTAAAGATGTTCGCTGTTTGCTGTGGGACTTTAAAGAGAGTGAAAAAAGTACAATGGGAGGGGACCTTCCTGTTCAATTCCAAAGGGCCTTCAAAGGACGAAGAGTTTTATAGGTCTGCTAAGCAGAGTGGACAGAGGACAAAGTACGTATTTTCTTCGCTTGTTGTTGACCGAACATTGAGACATTCGATCTTTACTTGAGCTGAGCAAATAACCACAAGGGGATAATATTAATAAAATTTTTTTTCCAAAATGAGATATCAATCATCTGAACAAAAGTGAGACCTTCACTTAAAAAATTATTGAGGGTAGTTTTGTGGAAATGAACCTTTTAATTTAAATTCCCTGTTGCTGCCAACAAAGCAGTTTGAGAGATAGCAGTGATATGGATTATAAAATAATACAATACCTTTCATTCTCTGGCTGTTATAAGATTGGCCTGATTTGTCTGCCCAGTCAGACTGTGTGTAACTATAGATGCAGTCATATATACTCAGTACTGTAAATTGGCGAACAGCAGCATTGCCACTAAATTGCACCATCTTGTCTGCTGAAAACTTGTCACAGGATGTCAATCTAAAGCTATTTCAAAGGACAACTCCCAGATAATGTCTCTGGCTCGTGGACAGCAGAGGCAGAACCCTTTGTGTATATGTGTGCGTGTCCTGTACGCCTCTTAGTCTCTTTCTTGTTCCCTCTCCCTCTCTTTTACTGTCCAAATAATCCTTCTAAACCACAATTTCTTAAGCCAAGATAGCACTTAGGCAGCGTGCACTCACTGTCCTGGCGCTCGCACAGCGATATCTGTTTCTTTTCATATTTTTGTACAGAAGATGAGGTGTACACGGAGACTTGTGATTTTTGGGGGGTTGGGCAGGAATTCTTCTGACATCAGATCAGTGGTGACAGTGGCTGTAAAATTAACGTGACGTTGTTTTCTTCTTCTGTCTTTCGAGACAGCTGTCACAATTTTGACAGAAAATGTTTTGATAGCATCATCCCTGTGATGATGATGAGTTTCAGAGCTGTGGACAGGCAGGGAGAAACTGGAGCGGTGACCCAGAGGGGCCTCAATCTGGATGCAGCCCTAAAAGGTCCAGATTAATAATGGTGTCTTATGGCCCTGTGGGCTTTTGGGCCTGTCTTGTGATTGAGCCCAGAATCCCTAGCTGGATCCATGAGTGGTTGTCGAGGAAACGGTGTTGTTGATCATAATAGTAAACATCTGATAATTCATCATAAGTGATATTTTCTTGTAAAAGAGCAGGGCTCGTAGGTGAAGGTGTTAGACCTGACAATCCCATGCATATGCAGTTGAAAGTAGAAAGGAAGGTAGTACAATCAGGTTCATCAACCGTTCATGAATTTTGGGCAAAAAATAACATAGCACAATATGCTGATATTGTGTGTGATATCACTATGTCAAAACACAGATACCAAAACTATATATTCTTTAGAAAGTACATTGAAGCTTCTTTGGAATATATGGAGTATAGTGTTAGTTCAGGCCGAGCACTTAAGTCACACTTTATTAGCTATTAGCTGGTTGGCATCAACTGTTTCATTTATGCTTCACGATCACTGGCTCATTCACAGATGCTTGGCTACCAGCTGAGTAATAACATCCACTCGCAGTACACTTCTTACCATTACTCTGCTGACAAGCTCATGCTAACACCATTTTGCTGTTTATGTTTTTGGTATTGTTGAATTTAAGAGATTTAATATTCATGTGCACAATGATTAAGGGGGATTAGTTCTGCCAGAAAAATCCTTGTTGCTGCTTTAATTCTTTGAGAAAAGACTCTTTCCCTTTAGTATTTAATTCTCTAAAGTAATCTGACTAAACTGTAGTAGATTAGTTGACCATACACATTAGTCTTTATGAAACGTTTTGAAACATTGCTTTAAGAGAAACACTTAAATTAAGATAAAGGGTGGTTTGGGGACCTAGTCAGTAATCAAAAATGCAGTAAATCAAAATATGCAGTATATAATTATGCTACTCAGGATATTACAAACTATAAACAATGGAAATAGTATCATGAAGAAAATAGTAGGTCTTTTTTGTCACTTAAAGCCAATTTAATGTTTTATACAGTAGTCAAAATGGATAGTGCAAAGAATAAAAGAATAGCCAATGCACTATTGTCGTCATCACTATTACCAAGACTATCTGAAAACAACATGCAGAAACACTCAGGGGCCAGCTTGCTTGTTGACAGTCATTGCATATGACATGCAAAATTACACCACATTTTAAAAGGCAATAGCTGACAATTGCAAAACAGCAGAACGTGGTGAATGTTACATTTTCAACAGGCGTTGTTAAAATGAAATAATAGGCTTAGCTTCCTTAAGTAAAACAATCTGGTCTTTTCTTAGGTTTCGACAATAAGAAAAATACAGAAAAAAACAACCTTATTCTTCTTTAGTTTGACATTTGAGTTTTAATTAGATGGGAAAAGACGTGCATCAAAGGCCTCTGGCTTCTATATCATGTGTGTCTGATCCACTAAGACACTCTGATGGGTTTAATTTGTTTAGGTCAGACAAGTGCATATGGGCAATTTTTGGTACACAGCTACGTGCAACTCAAGTGGCTTTTCAAGCCTTACCACAACGTCAGAGGCATTGTTTAGACTGTAATATGGCAAGACAAACACATGGTGCTTATATGTGTAATGGGGTAAAACGCATGCTGGAATGCACAAGGAATGTGAGTGTGGTTGGGGAAATGAATATCGGCCCCTGCACTGTGAAGGGATTACAGAGTGTTACAGATAAAAAGCAAAACTACCCCGGGGGCGAACTGGCAAGAGAGTATTTATGACACAACGAAAAGAAATTACTTTGTAATCAAATCTAATTTACACTGTTTAGAGTGTCCATGAAAACCGACAAAGCTGACAGGGGGAAATTGTTTCCATGTTGGCGAACAACAATTCTACTTTTGAGCAATTATTGTCTTTGAAGCGTCCTGAACCTTTTTGAGAGCAGATGAAGGAAGGGCCATATTTTCAACAACGCCACGAGGCACATAAATGTCTTCAGAAATTATTCCTTTTATGTAAACAGGATTTATGTTTTTGGTGTAGAAATACAGATTTGGAGTCGTAAACATGTTGCAGATGTTGAGAGAATGGGTGCACAGCATCACCAGAAAGGGCTTTGAATGCAACATCATTGAGTGACTAAGCTGCTGCTTAGACCAGGTGTTCTCATAAGCTTAGGATTCATCAGGGAAAGATATTCAAAGCAACTTCAAACAAGCTGTTACTATCAGTTGTTTATATGTTGTCATGCATTTTATAAGCATTTAAAGGAAGTTATAAATGCAGAACGTACCCTAAATGATCTCTTCCCCCCAACCATGTGCAATCCAAGCCCAGAAATAAATAGATTTTGCAGTACATGCTCCTTACGAATTAAATTGTCACCTGTAGTGCTGAATATGCATGAAAACCTCTTATTTGCTCTGTTGTTTGATTTTACTCAGGTTTAACTGCAGAGGGAGACAAAGCACCAGAGAAGGTCTTGGTTCAGCTCAGACTCCTCTGGTTTGAGTCAAGCATGTCCCTTTTATGCCAGAATTTTATCTTACATGGCATGAAAATAGCAGCCATCCTACGCTTTCTCACAACAGACACTAGCATTGCATTATCAATACAGCTGATAAAAGTTTCATCATCAGGTTGGGATTTCTTTCTTCCTTCCCTTTCCACATATTTTTTATCTCGATCCTGACGCAAGTTTGACATTACCCTGTCCCAGCATTTCAGAGGCACAAGTGTATAAGCTAATTTGGAGATCCTCAAGGGGGCTCTTTACTCCCATGTTTCAAAGTACAGGAGGCAAAGCTCTACAGCAGCCCGTAGTTCCCACCACCCCTCTTTAGTTCCACCATCTTGGTTCCTACCATCGAAATTTCAAAATGTAACCGTCAACGTTTGTTCAAACACGGGACGCGTCACATTTTCCCGTGGAATCGCTACCCTTTTGGTGAACCTCAAATCAAAATGTAATTGTGTTCATTGTTTCTTTCCATGAATCTGTAATGCTAAGGTTTTGAGAGCACACGTACTACAGAAATGGAACGGCTATTTCTGAACTCACTCCCACCATCATCTGAAGCTGCTAGGAATATTTTACATCACTTGTGAAAAGGGGAACATGTATACTTCCCTTACTGACAGAGTTTTCATTTACAGTACTGGAAGTAAGACATTACTATTAAACAAAGAGATGCACAAGCTTTCAAAGTCTCCACAGACACTACAAGAACACATCTAATGAACATACTGTCAAGTGCTGATTCTTGTTACACTTTAATCCCACATTTGTAATTTTTTTAACATGCGATTTCCGAAACAATTTTGCCTATTAGCAGGATTTACTTAAGTCATAATCCCGAGTTGTGCGTGAAAAAATAAATAAAAAGTTTACGTAACTTCAGGATTTGGTTGAAGAATGCGTGGTGGTCATCAGGCCCATGAACCCCCTCCACCCCTGTGTTATCCTGGGTTCAAATCCCATCTGCTCCATTCTGAGCTGCTAAAAACGAAGCCACTCCACATCCTCCTGCTTAAGGTCAACTGGCAGCAAATGATTTAAATGTACTTAGTTGGGGTTATTTGTCTTTTAAGTATAGTTTTATTTTTCATCAGGGATTATTCCAAGAATCAGAAAAGAATATGAAAAATGTGTTAGACACAGGTTTTTTACCCTTGTAAATATATAAGAAAACCTTTCTTTCTTAAGGGGACTTAGTTAATTATAGACATAATTGTATTTACAATGATTTACATCACCAACGATTGTTATTCCACTGCAGCTGGTTTGATTCAGTACGACTTGATTTGATCTGTTAGTAATTCATATGTGAAGAATTATTGCACTGGAGCAATGGGAATCAAACATGTGTTACACTTCTGTAAGTTTCTATTCCCTTAAGAATACTTGGCCCTTAATGGGTTGGGCCTTACTGTCGAAACACTCTAAAAATCGCTCCCACTCTCTTTCTCTTCCTCTCACACACACAAATTGATACAACCACAACCTCTTAACCGGTTTTAGCAGGCTCTAATAGCTAAAAGTTGGGGGGAAAAAACTTTAGTTAGAGTCACATCATGTTAGTGCTGACCTTGCTGATTGAGTTTGCTCACAATCACACGGGTCAAGACTGGGGTCAGGCCCATGGATCATTTAGTTTAATGGCTGTTTCCTGCCTGCTCAAATGTACGTGCCACATTGTAGGAAACAGCGAGATGCAACCATATTATTACAGGACACAGTGCAGCAGGAGAAAAGGGTGGATTGAAGGTGTGCAGGCTAAGAAAGAAAGGGGGGAAAAAGCACCTATAGAAAGAGAGAAGAAAGAAGAAAGAGGACAGGGAGAGGGAGAGGGAGAGAAAGATCAACAGCAAGGAACTAACTGAGAGCCACACGAATAAAGAATGAGATGGTGACAAAGGCAGAGGGAGAGAGCTCTGCTAATTTTGTGGCCTGTCTGTGTCACCAGCACCCTGTTGGGACGACAGATGTGCAGATGATGTCATGTAGAAAGGGGATAGGGCGGGAGGGTGGAGCGATCGGAGCGCGGGAGGACAGTGGACAGGCGGAGCCTCGATCTGAGAGAGGCAAGGGGGATAGAGGAAGGGAGGGAGAGAGGGAGCAGGACCGTGGCAGTCCTGCATTGCCCTGCAGTCACGCAATTATTCAGTTTTCAGAAGATGTGAGCATAGTTTAAAAAGTGTGAGCGCTTTCCAAAAAGAGCTACTTGTGCTTCTTAACTCGCCGTTATTTGTATATAGTAATGTCTTTGCATGAATGTGACCAATTGAGGAAACCAAAAACGTCAGCATTTGCCGCGCCGTCGTCATTTTGCACTGCAGAGGCAACAAATGTGCTGAACTGGTGGTTTTAGTTGCAGGACCTCTCACAATGCGCAGCCTCTCCAAACCACACAGGCCATTGGAACTATAATTTACTTAGTGCAGTCATTGCTGAAGTTTACCCTCCCATCCCCTGACCGGCCACAGCATAAGAACCCAATTGTTCTCGTGGTCTGCAGTGACAATGGCTGTTTGTGGTCATCCAGAGAAAAAGAAAGTGAGAAAGAGAAAGGGAGAAAGTGGAGCCATACGATCCAGTAATTTGTACCGTTCACTGCTAAAGATATAGTCAGGGTCAAGCTCAGAGTGGGGGGTCAGGGTGACCGCTGAGCCCTGCCGGGATCGCCTCAAGGACACCATTTTCCCAACAGTCTTCCCCGTGTCTTGTGCTTTAACCCATCCAGCCCTTTAGCAGTTAGAACTGTGTGACCAACTTTTAGCTTGCATGCATTTCAGCTAGTAGCTTCCCAGCCTCCTCTGCCCCCCACCTGCGCCCTTTCAGGCCATTTGTGCTGGCATGGCAGAGGGAGAAATTGAATGAATTAGGCAGTCGGATGTTGCCTAATTGTCGTACTGCACAAATGCAGCCATTCCTGGCATTGTTATGTGTTCGAGTGAGACTGAGAGGGATTGTGCTCCTCGGTCCAGTGCAGGAAAGCAGCTAATAAGTGAGACAACCTGTGGGAATCGGCCCAAACCAAAAGAGGACTGAGGCACTTTTTCCCCCCTCTGTATTTCTGTTAGCTTTGCTGTTTGGGGCTACTTGTAAACGTTATTGATGTGAAATAAGGGACAAAGGTCCAGTCATTGATTCATAGATTGAATCGCGGCTGGACACGTGGCAGCTCTGTATTTAAAGCGACGCAAAATGAGGTAAACATCAATGTGAAAAATGGAGCCCCCCCTCCTTGGTTTAAATCACCAGTAGCAAGAAAAGGATCACTGCTTCACACACCGTGACACAGCCCGCACACACAATGTGAACACAATGCAGCTTTTCAAGTAGATAAGACACTGATAACTGTGCAGGCCTAGAGTTACAGATGGCAGCTGCAGCCCACTGTTGTCCCTCTCTCTCATGGGGAAGTGGTTCTGACCTGAGCTAGAGGACACCCTAGGCCCTCTGGGTAATCATTGACCTGTTACCTGTGGCAACCAAGCCACAACATACTGTACAACCACTGGACTGCTGATAATAAAGTGATAACGCTGGTGCACTGAAACAGTCCGACTTTGCGTGCATGTGTGTTCACACTATGAATTGACATCTGATTTCTAAAAGATCAAATAATTAACGAAAGGTTACACCAAACTATTAGTGGCATGTGCTCTTCTCAGTAAGCCCCAGGACAAGCTATCCTTTTCATTATTTCCCTAAACAGGGCGTTGCTGTAAAACCATGCATGCTCAGCCAACCTACACTGTGTAAACAAAACTTTCATCGAAAATATTGAGTGCATTCCAATAATACGGAGGAGATGTACAAAGAGAAGCTTTAAAGCAGATTAGATGTCCCTCCTGTTGACTGATACTCTAAGTTCAGGTATCTGAATTGAGCTGCTCAAAAGTTTAGTGAACTTCATACACATGGAATACTTATCTGGAATCAGAGGGACTTAGTAACTAAAGGTGATGAAGGTGAAAAAGGTTGTGATCGGCTCGCCTCGTCAGAGCATCGCGATCGATCAGAGCTTGAGTCTTTTAATGGCGCTAGGTGGGGCGTGGCACTGCACTGCAGCACATTCGTGGGGAACAGGCCGGGGTACCATCTGAGGAGAGGAAGAAGCAGCGAGAGGAGGGTCGGGTGGTGAGGGCGGTGGGGGAGAGACAGCAGTTTGGCCCTCGACAAAGCCTCCTCCCACTTTTTTTCCACGCCTCTCCTCCTCTGAAACTTGCTCCTTCCTTCCTCTCCTCTCACGAGCTGCTGTCTTTGGGTGCTCCATGCAGAATGGTCTGTGTCTGAGAGCAGTGGCCTGAAATAAAACTAAGAGGGGCCTTGGGCGGCAGAGAATGCTAGCTTTGTCTCAGCTGCCATCCACACAGTCTGGAGACATGGTATGGAAAGAGCTCAAAGAGAGTGTCTGATTGCAAATTAGCAGTGCCAAAGGGAACACCCTGGTCACCTCCTCAACATTCAACCCCCTTCTCCTCTCCTCTCCTCATCTCACCTCCTCGGACATTCTGCAGATCGACGTGACAGAGTCAAATTAAGGAAGAAATTAAGGTTAATGGTGAAGTCAATACTTCCCTTAGTAATTTTTTTCCCTTATTGATGTGTGGGAGTTATTGGGTGTACAACTTGTATAAAATGAAAGATTGATGAGTATTGAGTGGTGAAGTCCATTTAGGTGTAAGGTTTTGGATGATAAGTGCTTAATAAAAGATCTAATATGTCCATTAGTGGTGCTTGAAGAGATACTTCACTTTATATAGTGATATTTTCCGGTGTATTTGTGTTAAAGTTTGACATGTGCTGCTTGGGGAAGTCTCATTGGGAACTGTCATTTTTTAAAGACCACGTGAGTAACTGGAACTATGTACAACTA
>JAPMOB010176069.1:0-19039 GCA_029875015.1 Lepomis gibbosus
GACAAACATGCCTTCATGGCACGTATACCAAAAGCTTGCAACTCTCTTTCTCTCCTCTGCTCTCTCTCTCTCTCTCTCTCACACACACACACACACACACACACACACTCAATATCTATATCTTCACAAAAATTTATCTGATACTACAATTAGGTCCATGGTCAGAAAGGCACGTGTCCCTGCTCTCACTGTAAATCAACCTGTAAATCAATCTGGCATTTACTAGTTAGCACAACATGAAACAACACATTATCGAAGCAGTGGACTAGAATCATAATCTCCTTCTCTTTATTTATCAGTGGAAGAGCTGTGTGCACTGCAGGGGTGATTATGTGTGTGAGAGATAGAGTGCTGTTTCACTGTTGGCCTGGAGGACAGGGTCTAAATGGAAGAAAAGTGACAGGAAAGATATGTGAGGTTGCCTTTTTTATACTAAGGAAATGGGGAGGGAGGGGGACTGAAAATGCATACCATTTGTTATCATTAATTTTAACTTCTTACTAATCTGTGCACATGTTATACAGTTGTATGAAGAGTGAATGGCTATATAGGCCATTTCATAAACTGTATTATAAAAACCTCAACTGCTGCAGCTTGGTGTACATGGTTACATCATAGAAGCATTACAAATGTAGTATAATGTTGCAGGGCTTTTGTTTTGCACTGCATTACATTGTAAGTTTTCCTCCAATTTGATCCACTCCTAAAAATCAATCATCATGAGGATTGTGGTGGTATACAAAAAAAACAAATCTGAATTTAGCATTTTCAGACATGTTGACACCTTTTGAATATCTGTGGCTATGGAGCCTGAGTTCTTTTGGAGAAAGTTTCTTTCAGCAATTAGGTGATGATTTTCCACTTAATGAATTCTTTTCACTCTTTATCTTACTATAAAATCTATTCCTGCACTTGCTCACTTCCTTGATTTTAAACACAATCTATCTCATTGATTCAAGAGTATTGATAATTGTGTTAAGGAGATAATGGCATTTGTTTAATTCAGATAAATTTTGTGCCCAAATTCAAACACAAGTGTTTTCCACTTGTTGACACTGAAATCAAACTGCAATCACTGCAGTAACTAATGTGGGTCTGTAAAAACACATGGGCTTTTAACCCATAAGACATATGTAAAAGTATGTCTCTATGGCAATGAAGGAATCATTTGAGAAATGTTTTAGCTCCTGTCTACAGTGCAGCTTGATCTAGATCTCACAAGGTGAATTATAATTGCTAGTATCTATAATAAGTGAGCGTATCTCTCCCTTGAAATGCAAATGATATAAGTGAACATAAAGGTTAATTGTACCACTGAAGGCATACATGATTTCATTGTTAATGTTTCTCCTATTTAATCAACAGTTTATGTTGAAAACACTTCTGCCACTTTGATTACCGACTTTGGTATGCTGCTCAGGTGGTCTGTGGAAAGGTTTCATCATTCTGAATGAAAACCTGCTCTTGATTTAGGATAGAGCTTTTGGACTTAATCCAGAGAAATCATCTAAACACTTAGTGAAATAGACATGCAAAGCAAAGCATGAAATAATCTCAATGTACTACTAGGGTTATGTATTCGAGTGGCTTTCTTAATTTTCCTAAAAAACAAATCCTAAATACAACTCATTTCAATATCACAATTTCCTGTGTCCTTTATTTCCCTAGTATTTCATTCACCATTTTATTGTGAAAAAAATGCTACATGCACCACATGTTTGGTCCCTTGGTATTTCACACTATTAAAAATATACAGCGATATTTATGCAGGTACACATTTGCCTTTTGGCAACATATGTGCTGGGGGATGTTCTAGGATCAGTACTACAATAATTGTTTTACTCAAACATATTGAAGAAACGTGGAAAGAAGAAATAGTGTATTTTATTTGCTCTCAATTAATTTAGTATTATTTTTATATGGAACCCCATTAAAACACCAAGCTGTTTTTGTAGATAAACAATTTAGGAGAGTGATGAATGTACAGTATCTTCTTATCTTCGTAGCAGCCAGTGCTTTCCAGTCATTTAGGTCCATTCTAGCTAATAAACTACTGTGAATCTACCTGTTTTCGTTTTTAATGTTCCCCTAATGAGAAGTGGTAATGCAATTGCAAGCAGGGACTGACTTCAACAATATACTGCTGACTTAGCTACTGAGAGTTGGCAAACAGCACTGCCTCTTTGAGCTATGGTATCAGACAGTCAAACCTAGAAGACACACAAAAACCAAATATGCACATTGTCACAATGATTATGTGTATGCATGTATATTATGTGTATTATGTAATATGCCCTAATGTCTTAAGGCTTTGAATACTAAACACATTGGGAGTTTTATTTTAAAACTGTTCCGAAATACAATTAAAGAAAAGCCAGTGATTTCAAAGTGTAACTGAGGTATTAGAGGAGAGGAGATTAGCCATAGAATTTGATCATTAATACTGGGCTGCAAGTTCAATTGTGTATCAGGAGAAAGTAATGAATACTTTAAAGCATTCTCTTTATGACATTTGATGGCTACCTGCATGCAAAACACATTTTGAGAGACACAATCTGGGCAACACTGGACTGTATGTGACATTGTTGGTTGCACCAGACTAGAACGAGGTGCAAATGGGATTTTGTGGGGTCAGGTAGTGAAAGCCCTCTGAGATCTGTACAGAAATAATAAAAGACAAGACTCTGACAGCTTTGAGAAAAAGAAGAGGGAGGCCTGGAACAGGTCTTTAATTGCTCTCTGGGGGTGGAATGAAGCAACCTGTAAATCTGTAAACTCTGGAACTGGTATGGGGAAGAGACTTGACATGTCTGGTAGAGGACTCTCACGACTGTGGATGTAGGTCGAAGGCAGGACCTGCAATCTCTCTAATGTGGTGGAGGAGAGACACGACATCTCTGAAAATTGGACAAAGGACTCTGATAAAAGGGAGGAGAAGGGATCTGACTACTTCCAGAAAATCAAGAAGTCTTGACGTCTTTGAGAGGAGAGCAGTAGAAAGTCTAGACATGTGTTAGTATCTAGTCGGGGTTAAGTTGAGTTAAGTTGATTGTTGATCTACTTGAGGGTCGCAAAAAATGCTCCTGACATCTTGTGGAGAGTTTGGTAGGGGGTTTATAGATTGCACATCCAGGTATCTTTAGAGAAAGATAGAGTACATTCTTTTCATGTTTGGAAGTTGGGCAGCTTCTTCTGCTAAGAGAAGGTAATGCATGGCTTCTTTAACTTTAAACTTACCCAGAGGTGGAAATTAAAACCCGCCAAGGGCCAAATTTTTTGTTTGGTGGCTAAATGTTGAACGGCTACCCACCACATTGTATAAAATGTATTCAGTACAATATCTCCATATATCTATTTAACAGTAGCTAACAGCAGACTGTCGTTCTTGTTTGTTTTGTGTTGCAGTTAAACTGGTCCCAGCTGTACCAAGGGATCTAAAATTGTGTAACACATGTATTTGGGACATTCATTGGTTGTTGTTTATGTTCATTTCAGGTTACTTGTGCTTGATTGACATAGATTTGTAAGGTGGTGGGCATTAGGGGATTGAAGTTGGGAGCAGTCAAGTCATGCTTGAAGCACCTGGAGTGGAGCATTTAGCTACCTAGCTACCCTCGTAATGTGCATTCCCGTCAATACTCCCATTTTTACCGTTCTCTCCCAGTGTCGTCCCCATAAAATATATCCCCGTAAAACTTCCATATTTTTAACCTTTCTAAACAAAAATACCTGCTGTTTGCAACTTTCTCCTAACGTAAAGCCGGTGGCAGTATATAGAATAGCTCTGTAACAGTGAGGGGAAGTCAACGACAGTGCCAATAAAATAAGAAAAAGAAGAAAAGCAGGCTGTTCCAAGCCTGACACCACCATCCCAAGGCTCGAACTCTATGCAGCCGTTTTAGCGGTGGAAATGGCAGAAGCTATATCTGTAGAACTGAATACAGAGTTTGATGACATCAGATTTTTCACAGATAGCAAGGTGGTACTTGGCTATATATGTAACGAATGTTTACGTTCACAACAGAGTCCATCGTATCGGACATTCTACCAAGAAAAGCCGATGGAACTATGTTCCCACCAAGGTTATTATAGTTTTGGATTTTTCATTAGTTTTTATTTTTATTTCAGTTTAGTTTTAATTAGTTTTTAACATGGGTTTGCTAGTTTAGCTTTTATTTTTGGAAAATGTTTAGTTTTAGTTTAGTTTTTTTTAGTTTTAGTGTTGCAGGATGCCAAGCTCAGTTCAGTTTAGTTCAGTCCACTTTAGTTTTTTCACAAAATATTAAAATACAAGTACAATCAGAAATATTTGTGAAAAGGGACACCTTTTTCAAGCTATCTGAAGCTTGTACAAAGCAAATATATATATAAATGAAGTACTGACACATTGTCTAAATAAATACTACAAATAAATGAAGCACATGCGATCTACAGAATAATTTCTAACCTACATACAAAAAACCCTAAATGCATACTACCCTAATCCTACTACCCAGTGGTCCCAAGCATTTCATTACACCAGTCTGAAGCTCTATCATTCTTAGTTAAATAGGTGAAATACAATAAATGGAAATGAAACACAATTGATGAACAGCTAAGAAATTGGAAGACAGTGCAGGCCCCCCTTGGAGCTACAAAAAACAGGTCCCTAGCACCCTGAAGTATGACTGGAAAGCAGTTATATTAAAATCTTAACCTTTAATTAATCAAAAAAGAGTTATTAAAACAATGTGAAGAAAGGAAACCTCATGTCCTTCTTGCGCAACGACTGCAATGCGATGGTGAGTATGTGGGGGGCTAGCAAGTAGTTGATGGGGAGCCTAATGTATTTGTAGGCTACCCCCTGAGAGGAGAAGCCTAGAAATTCCCTGTTACTGTATCACCTCGACATGAAATAGACGTCTTTTAGGTTGATGGCAGTGAACCAGTTGCCGGGCTGTACTGGCTCCAGTATTTTCTTGATCATCAGCATGTGGAAACGCCCTCTTGTCCATCTGCTGGATCAGGTGGCGGAGATCTAGAATGGCTCAGAAGCCTCTCATCTTTTTGGGGACTAAAAAGTACATGGAGCAAGACCTCTGTGCATGTCAGGCGCAGAGATACCCCAAGACAGCCTGCTTCACCAGAAGTTGCTGGATCTCGGCGGCCAGGAAGTCCACTTCCTCTTGAGATGATAGACTGGCTTCCATTATGTCCAGGAAAACTGGTGGTATGCAGCAGAACTGAAGAGAGTAGCCTCGACTCAGAATGCTCTCCACCCAGCTTGTCAGCATGCAGCAGTGTCGCCATTCTACATGAAAATGTGTGAACATTAACAACGCATCTTCGGCACTCTCCACCACCAAACTTTCCATAAATAGAAATTTAGGGGAGGAGTCGAACGGGTTATAGTGTCCCTGAGCGCACAAGGGCTGGTTGCTCTCTGGTGTCTTTGAACGCACCACAGCTTGCAGCTCAGATGACGGCTCAATGTGCAACAGTGTCACCATGAGCGCGTCGTCAGTGGAGCAGTCAATTTCAACACAGCTGCCGAGTGAAGCCGAGTCATGACAGGGCATCCTTTTCTCCACTGCAGCAAGTTGCTGCTGGGAGAAAGAGCCGCTGTTCACTGTAAGAAAGTGCCACGGGCTGCACTGCTGGAAGAGACCTCTTGTCTGGTTGCGTCTCTGCAGCTATATCTGACTTAGATTGGCGTTAGCTCAACTCATTCCGCTAGTCAGCTGAACGCTGCGCTGGTTCAGTTGAGCATATGTTGACAAAGTGGTTGTGTTTTAGGAATATACACACTGTCAGTGAGCTAGCAGTGTTCCCGTGGACATTGTCGTGAGTGCATGAGGAACGCAGAGTTCGTAAGGGTGGGGATGAGGAACACCTCGCATTGCTGCATTGTGTCATCGTCATGGCAGCAGCCCTTTATTCGGCTGCCAGGCGATATAGGCGACCCGTTGAGCGGGCCGGACAGAAAGGAGGAAGCCCAGTTCCTAACTACTGTCTTGCTCTTGCCACCAGGAAAGCGACAAGTCCCAGTGGTTTGACTAGCACAGCAAAGTTCCGGCCCTCCCACTGTCTCTCTCGAGCTTAGCGAGGAGAGCAGTGTGGAGGAAAATGCTCTTTAGGAATGTACTGTATTTAATCAGTTGAACATTCACAGCATTTTCTCTGTGTACACAAGCAGCATGAAACACAAATAAATGCATGCTGGACACATAACGGAGGGAGGAAGTCTGGTGGTGTGTATCAAACTCTGTCCCTCTGTCACCTTTTAAAAAAAAAAAAATAATAACGCAGACTTTTTCCAAGGGCTGCAATCGAAAAGGCCGTGGTGTCTTAGAACACACCCCGGTGTGACTGTGGTTGACACATCACTTGGTGTTGACGTCAGCTTCAAGCTCACAGCTTCCATGTGAAGCAGCGGCAGGGTAGACAGTCTCGGCTGCTACTACAGGCGCTACGAGCTGCTCGTGGAGGAAACGAAACCAACCAAAGCGGCGAGCAACTTCTTTCGTCCCGCTATACCGAGAAAGACCTGACTTTGGCTGTCTCTCTCCGGCTAGCCTAGCTGCGCTGTGACCGCTCGGTAAAAGAGATGTCGGCAGGGCGGCGTGTCTGTTTATGTAACACGCTTTCACCACCTGTGAGCTAGCAATGCGCCCGTGCGAGTCCTCGTGGACGCACTGGGAATGCAGAGTTACAGTAGACTGCTGCATTGCCCAGTTTTCCATGTTAAGAACAGCTTGTTTCCCAGCTGTCACATCGTGGAAGCAGACCAATATGGCCACGCGGACTCGGCGGTCAGGCTAGCGAAGTGGACGTCTGGGCCTCACTCAACCTCTCACTCGGTTCTGACAGGGAGAGCAGCGTGGGCTGCGGGCGAACTGTTAGCTTAGCGTTGGTGAGCGCAGCGGCGCGTTCAACACGGCTAGCTCAATGGGATGGGGTTGTTGGTAAGGAATTAGCACTTCTAAGAATGTAATGTGATGTAATGTGTTTCTAATAAACAGTTTAACATTCACAAACATCACCACAGTGTACACACAAGCAGCACATGTTAGAACAGTGGCTTCATGAACACCAGACTGCGGGGCGAACCCTTAGCCTCACCCCAGTAATTAACGTTAGCTCTTTGATGAGAGAAGTTAACTTAGCTCTTTGAGGAATGTAATTAACATGTTTTACTCAAAAAAGGGTTTCCAAATTCTCAAAAGCCTTAGCCTTACCATAGTGTACACAAGCAGCACATTGTGTAAAACAATGGCGTCTTGAATACCAGACGGGGGATTGTGGCAGCGTCAGCAGGCCTCTCTCCCTCCATAACGGTCACTTGGCCATTTGCTCCGTTCCCCAGCCGCAGGTCGGCTGGTGGGCGGTGGGGGCCTGGACTCGTCCGAGCAGGACATGGGTCACCTCGCCCGGGTGCAAAGATAATTTTCTAGAAGTGCCGACTCCTTCCGTGGAGGTGGGCAGTTCGCCGTTTGCTGAAGAAAAAAGGATGCTTAGGCAGTAGGGACACTGATATTTATACGTCACGCACATAATGGTAGCAGGTCGGCCTATTGGTCGGCTATGTGCAGGGTAAGATTGTAGATTTCTTTTGTTTTTTGTTTTAGGGGATAAAAGGGAGTAGAGATTCCATTGAGTGGATTCACGTATTTGGATAAGCATCCATTCTTCACAGCTTGTCATAATGCTTCATCTTTTTACTGTTCTAACTTTGCTAATTGTCTAGCTTAAGAGCTATATGATATCTTATAACACCATATATAAATAGAGGACCAATGTTATTTGGCCAAGTACAAAGTGTAATACAAAGCAAACCCACTTGCTATATACCAGCATAACAAACACATCTGATTTTACTTTACTAAATAACAAAGAATGAATTTAACCATGTTAACTAACTAAAGACATGACTATCTAAACGCAATATATTTTTTAACAAATAATGATGTAGTCATGCATGTTTTATACTAATAAACAATGTAACTTACAGATGATGCTATGAATAAACTGTGAAGGCAAGAATTGCATTAGATTTTAGCCAGCAGTATCATGTGGGCGTGTCAGGCAAGATCTAGACAGTATATTACTGGACAAAGCCACCCCGCTGTTTTGAATGGAGAGCAGTGAAGCCAGTTTTGGACCAATAAAATACTTCTACAGGGCTTCTTCCTGTCATGTGTGTGATCATCACTGTTTAATCACCCCACCTACAGGCTCACCTGCCAAACACCAACGCGTCACTGATGACAGAATATTTTTTTAATATTGCCAAGAGTTTATAATCTAAGCAATATGGTTATATCTCTCATGTGCGATGGGCTGTCACAGGGTTTTGACGTCATTTTTGGCCCACATGAAACCTTCCATGCAGGCTTTGGTCGGCTTCACTGCTCAATCTCTGGCTGGATTGAAGGATGTAGATTATTTGTCCGGCCAAAAAGTTCATTTCCACCCTTGCACTTACCCACTTGCTCATATTTCAGTAGCTTTAGATTCTAGTTAGCAAACCGTGTAGCATGTTTTGAATTCAGCATGACTTGATTTTAATATACAGACGTCACTCACCTATAATGCTATGAAACTAAATGCCCAAAGTTTAAGGTAAAGGAAGTATGATAATGATGCTGGTTTTAGAATACCCTTTGGCTACTAGAGGTGCAACTGCCATCTTTACATATGTAGCCAGATTCTTGCATGATTCAATTTAAAGCAGTGATTTTGCCCATGAGCAGTTCTAACAGTATCCCATAATTTTCAGATTAACATTTTGTGTCATTGCTTATTTTGCTTTCCCTTTTGTCTGTACAAATAAAAAAACTTCAAGACAATCAGTCTGTATGCTTCATTGTCAATGTGAAAATCTCTTATTCACAATTGCCACCAGTCTGCCTTTGTAACCTTTGCCCTCATCTCAGAGATAAGGTTAAACCATATTTGCCTTCATTAAAACTACACCAATTCTAGCGGTTTAACATTCAAGGGTATGAGTTTCACTGTGTAGGAAGCAAAAGAGAAAATGAAAAGAGGTAAACCAAAGGGAAGAAAAAAGGGGAAAAGGGTGTGTACAAATGAGGCAGTGATCATTGCTGACACACATTATGGATGGTAAATGCGGCCATGCGGGGGTGGCTGGAGGAGAGACGCAAGCCCTAATTGGAGCAGATGGGAGGGATTCTCATCTCATAACAATATCACAACTATTTACATGCTTACACCTCTGGCAACTGAGGGAGGTGGAGAATGTATTAGAAGGATGGAGATTATTTGTTTGCATGTGAGTTTAGGAGTGTTTTATGTTAGTGTTTGATTATACATGTTTCTTTAACCATACTATTTTTTGTGTGGTCTCCATTAGTCTCCAGAGTTTATAATATAGAAGAATTGCAATTTTTTTGTTCCTTTTACATAAATAAGTACTGGGAGACTGTCCTCCCAACAAAACAGTACTGTCCACAGAGGAGGTTGGGGTGTATGGATGATCCAACAAACCGTCTGCTTTGCCATGGGAGAGGAGTTTATTATTGGTGTCCTACCAATAATAAACTTTGGTTTCTTTTAACCTTGATTGTTCCCTAGCCTAATACCAAGTATGTATTATTGTAACCATGACAATAATGATCCTCAAACCCTTACAAAGTAGTCATTTGAAACCAAACCAACATTAACAAAGTACCTGTTCTAGTGCCTAAAAATTACCAAACCTTACCCACAGAATTGTCAAATACTAAAACGGGTTTAATTTTCCAGTCGTGAGTGTTACTGTTTTGGAAGACACACATTATGTTGTCAGATGAGAAAAAGCTTCTTTGTGTCATTATGGAGGGTGGTTACAAAATATTTTGATGTTAAGTTGGAGGACTTTGAGTAAAGGTAGAGATTGATATTTAAAATAAGGCAATGTACTCTGAGAATATGTATTTTTGTGTTTTCTTTAAAACTCAGTTTTATAGTGCACTTTAAGGTCACATTTCATTAAAACAATAGGCGAATGTGTGTCTGGATAACTATTTTTATTTTGCGCACCACTGGAACCAATGGAATATGACTAAATTCAAAGATGGAATTACAAAAGGCATTTCTTGACAAACTTCCATTTAGAGGTCTCTCAGGATAGGACAGCTTATCATCTACAGGGAATCATTGTCAACAACAGTGGCCACTAGCAAATTAGCTCTTAATTCACTGTAACAATGTCATCTTAGACCAGCATGGGTAGCAAATGTTTGTGTGTGTTGCAGGTGCTGTCCCCTCTGACATCATCGGTCCTGGCTGAGAGGAGCATCAGAGTGCTGGATGATAAAGTGAGTGTGACAGAGCTGGGGGTGCAGTTGGTGTCTGGACTTTCTCTGTCTCTGCAGCTCAGCCCAGGAAGCAACAGGGCAATCGTCGCCACTGCAACCACACAGGAAGTCATTGAATCGCTCAAACAGGTATGAATCCTAGACATCCATGCATGATGCAGCATGTTACATTATTAATAATTATTTAACTTAACACAAGAGGAGGGAAAGTCTAATCTTTATTGTATTACCACTATACTGTGCATTGTATTTGGTCTACAAGGCTGAATGAGAGTTATTTTAGAGTCTACTGTATGATATGCATTGTAATTTTTCCTTTATATAATTAATTCACTTTTGATATAGTGAAGCCATCTCTTTGATTTGCATATGGAATCACTGAACAGCTCTGTTATTCTTGTAATTATATTTTCAAATGGAAAACAGCTACCGACTCTTCCCTTGGAGAGAAAAGAATATTTGGCTGTCAGGAGAATAGTTTCAAATCCACTCTAGTGTTTCTATGAGCCTTTCTACTTTAATTAAGACTCACATTTGCTTCCACCATGCTCTTCTGTTTTATTTTTCATTAAAAATTTTCCATTGTCATTCTTATGCATTAGCTGCAAATGTTCATATTACCATTTTTGGAGTTATGTTCCGGCTATTTTCAGGGTTATTTGGGTTACTGCCATTGTACTGATACCACTTTGTGTTTGTATGTGTATTTTCTTAGGAGTCCCTCATTAGTGCTTGGCTACAGTTCAGTGATGGATCCATGACTCCTCTAGATAACTACAACGCTGCCCATTTTAACCTGGCAGCCACCTCTTTGGATGAACAGGTGGTGGTGGTGCAGCGCAGTGTGGCATGGAAGTGGCCCATCGTTGTTGCTAAGGGTGAAGGTCAGGGTTTGCTTGTGCGTGTTGAAATTAGCCCATCAGAAGTGTGCCAGAAGGGAAAACGACACACTATTTTAGCCACTGGAATGGCAAACATACAAGTAAGGTTTGGTCAGCGAGAGGAGCAATCCAGACAACCAGGAGACCGGCGAACACGCCCTGATCCTCCATATTATGGTGGATCTATCTCTGACTTGGAAACTGGGTTAATCAACCGTGGAGCCACAACCATCAGAGGCCATGTCCCAGTGAGACCTAATGGAGGCCGTCTGTCAGCAGACAGCGGAGCAAGGGTCCCAAGCGAATTCTCTGAATATCCAGACAAAGCAGAGCTGCCTCGTAGCCACAGCACTGATGAGGACTTGTTACCATCCCGTCGAGGCCTGACAGACCTGGAGATTGGTATGTATGCCCTACTGGGAGTCTTCTGCCTGGCCATCCTGGTTTTTCTTATTAATTGCATTTCTTATGCATATAAGTACCGTAGCAAGCAGCTGTCCCTGGAAGCCCCAGAAGCAATGCCCCATGCCCACGATTGGGTTTGGCTGGGCCAAGAGGAGGGGCTATGTCTACAGCAACAGCAAGACGAACTAGGAGGAATCCTAGAGGAAGGTAGTCAACTATTAAATGGAGGTGTGCAGCGTGGTAATAATGGTGTTGGAGGCTGTAGTTCCAGCGGGAGGGATCACAGGAATGAGTCGCTCAACTCACCCACCACCAAGAGAAAGAGGGTGAAGTTCACTACCTTTTCCAACATCAAGTCCAGTAATGGATGTCCTGTGCTCAGCCCATTAGCACTAGTGCAGACCAGTGAGATAAAATGGGTATGTCCGGACATCGAGCTTGGGGACTCCAAGGATCTTAGGAACTACATGGAAAAGCTTAATGAGAATGCAATTAAGAACATTGCATAGGGTGTACTGGGGTGTATCTTCAATGAACTAAAGAGAAACTCACCTGAATGCCTTCAGAATAAGGAGGAAATGAGGGTTGGAGGGAGGAAAGGAAAAAGAAAATGAATAAGGGGTGCAGAAACAGTTTGGGGCTGCTGTTAAACTGTACCTCACCATAACAACAGGATAGTGCGTTCAGCCTCTGTTGTTTCCATGACAGTACTCAGAAAGAATACAGCAACAGATTACAACGAGACATGATTTGCCACGACACCACAGAAGGGGAAAATGTGAACTTGATATTGTTGCTTAACTTAAATGTGTGTTGTTTGTCTTTAATTGAGGTTCAGTTTCCTTTTCTATGCGCCATGTACTTTGTTTTATGTTTCTTTTTTTAAATCATCATGTTTTAATGTTGTATTTGTTGTACTTTCTGGTGCTTTGTTGCTTTTTTTAGGAGTCGCTGTATGCTCTGTATCACGTCAGCAATTATAGATTCTATGGGAGAAGAGTGAAAAGCAATTTTGTATTGTATATAAATCCAGAGTTTGATTAGAAGGTATTATATGTATAGTAACATTTTGTAAAGTGCTGTTTGGTTTGGGTTTGGTTTTGTTTGTAGTTTAGTTTTTGTTTTGTTTTGTCTCCAGAAACCAGATGCATGCATGATGTTATTAAAGAGGAGGCATGTGTGTCTGATCTGGTACCTGAAATGAGAGTGTGTAGATAACTAAAACCAATATCTCTGGAGACATGTCAGTTCAATATTATTGTATTCATTCATCATGGAGCTGCATTTTGGGTTGGTTTCAGTATGTTGATATTAGTTTAAAAGTTTTGCTAGCCCGTACATTTTCCCTTCTTATGTTAATGTTTGATCTGAGATTCAGTTGCATATTACACATAAAGTTGACTTTTTACACTAATTAATATCTTGATATGGCCTAAAATTACTATTAGAAAATAAATTAGTTACATTAAACAGAAAAACACTGATCACCATCAAGAGGATCAATAGACAATCACATAAATAACAGAAAAAAGAAAAAAGAAAATCAGTCCAGTTGACAGTTTGTATGCCTGAATTAGGTGGAGATCCTTAACACACATCATTTCTTAAACTATTGTATATGAGATTTTGGATTCCATAAAAAGAGTCTTGGCAGTGAATGAACAAATGATCACAAACTGAAAAGAAAGCCCCAAGTCTGACCTATTCCTCCTTTTGTCATATGTCAGTATTGGTCAAGTCCATCGTTTTCTATCTCTGTTTTAAAATTGGCTGCTGGACTAATTAAAATTGAAGGTGACTCTTCTCCATCATGCTGCTGTGTGATTCATTGGTTTGGCTGTGGTATTCTTCTCTATGTTCGACTAGTTTTGCTCATCTGATTGGTTTATGGAAGTATACAGACAGTGGCTTTATCAAATATCAAAATGAAGTGCCTGTTGTTGTTGACAGTTAAGGCAGCGGCCAGCTGAAGCAGGAGAGATAAGATATCTTCCACCTATCATTCCAACACTTAAAACCATCAATACATTCAGATACAAATGTATCTTCTCCACCAAATGTATGAGTGTTAGGTATTTATCTGTGAAAGACAGAATGGTCAGGTAAAATCTATCTTTTCTGCTATTTGTTTGACATTGTTTTAAAATAATGGTGAAAACTGGTAATAATTTACTGAGTTGTTATACCCCACCCTGTCATTAGAATTAGA
This sequence comes from Lepomis gibbosus, assembly GCA_029875015.1. Classification (NCBI taxonomy): domain Eukaryota; kingdom Metazoa; phylum Chordata; class Actinopteri; order Centrarchiformes; family Centrarchidae; genus Lepomis; species Lepomis gibbosus. The sequence goes on from JAPMOB010176069.1 coordinate 13,797, forward strand.
TAAAAAAGTGAAAAAAGGCAAAAGAAAATGTCTTATAATGTTAGAAATGCAGTGTGTACTGAATAAAGAAAGGCTTCTTATAGGGGCCAGGTCACTGTGTGAACAAAGGTGCTATTAAAAGCACAAAAAAACCTTTAAGTTGCCATCCCAGATCATAAATGATAATACAGTGGACAAAAGCGGCAGTGGGTTGGAGACAGACAACTACTTAAGTATATGAAGTCAAATTGATTACTATAAAAAGTAATGCTGTATCCAGCAGAGGCAAAGTTTAGCATAACACTATTATCATCTGCATTAAGAAACAGGTAATTATACCGGTGAGTATCATTTGTGTATCATAATCAGCTGTCAAAAAGGTTCTAGGCCAAGTGCACCACAGCCCTAAAAGCTTTTAACTCTCTCAGACAATCAACATTTTTACGGGGATCACAGACATGCTCTACTTTCTAAAAGGGCAACCTAATTAGAGAATACTTCATTCAGTCTTATTACATGTTAATGTGGCATTTCCTATGCAATTTGTCTTGCCCACTTACTGTACCTATGCATCTACTCAGATATAATTTGCACCCTAATTAACAAACCCAAGGACCTTTGCATTAAAGACGTTCCCAGGTTACCACGAAAGTCTACGCGTAAACATTTTATTTAAAAGCCAGAGCACTGTGATAGTGGTGCTTTTTGGATGAAGTCAATAAATCTCAGTAGATGAACAAAATAAAAGCCAGTGCAATATCCAAACGAACATTGTGCATCTGTACAAGGTCTTGCTACTACTACTTCCTGCTTTGCTACAATGCAAAATGTTTTTTTTTTCTCTAGCTCTCTGCTTTATTTTCATCTAGCTTTTTTTCAACTGCAGGGCTTATACAGTGGCTCACAGCTAAGTTTGAATCTTCATTGGGAGGTTGGGCTGGACAATAACAAAATAATTGTAAATATTCAATAAATGTTTTATTCACTTGAATCATACACAAATTAGGACTTACTTCTGTATTTTTTTTTCCATTAGTCCACACAAGATCAACAACTGTTGAAAAGCGATACATCAGTGAGCCTCACCCTGCCCTCTGTGAATGATCTTTGAAACTGGACAATTTAATTACAAAATTGAGAATGTCATTGACGGCATTGCATCTGCCAGGGTTAAATCATCCTCTAGTAAACAAAAACTAACATGGTGAAAAACAGAATCCATAATGATCCAGAAAAGGGGATACTACTTTACCTTCTCCTTAACATATTTAAAGAGAAAACCGACATTTACAATTTAGTACTGCGAAGGACTAGGCAATCTTTCTTTTTGAATATCATCAGCAACAAAGCTGTCTGTGAAGATTATAATTCATCCAGGTTATGAATATCCACCAGTTACCCTTTATTCTTTCTTGGAAAGACTTTTTATAACCCCCACATCCCACCCACACACACCTATTGCATTTGAGTTTGACTCAGTAATAACGTTAAAGGTATTACAATAAAAGATCAATGTCATGCAAAAAAAATAAATTCCCTACATCTACATCTATTGACTACAGAACTTTGGAAGAAATTGTGCAACATCTTAAGTTGTCCAACTGTTGTCATGGTGCTCTACCCAAAGCATCATTAAAAATGTTATATAATAATTATATAATATATATAATAATTTTCCTGAAAGCTGCAGTCATAAAGCCTCTCCTAATCTGTGATTACAGACTATAGACCAATAACAAACTTTCCCTTGGATAAGTAATACATCTGTAAAAAGTTGTTTACCTACAACTAAGTAATGTTTTATCCTCAAATCATTATTTTGTTAACTTTAGGTTTGGATTTTGGCCACACCACGCTACAGAGACAGCTAATTCAATTTAAATTAATCCAATTTCTAGCAGGTTAGATTGCTGTAATAGTCTTTTCTCAGTTCTCCACAAAACATTCTAGCTCATTCAAACTGGAGCTGCTAGAGTTAGAACATAAAGACCAAAAAACTGAACACATGACACCACTTCTCAGGTCTCTTCACTGGCTTACAGTGTGTTAGAGAGTACTGCTGCTTGTCTATAAATCTCTCAAAGGTTTAGGATGAAAATACCTCTCTAACTGTCTTTTACCTAATTAACCTTCTTGGCCCCACAGTAGTAGAGGGCTACTAAAGCTATTCAGATTGCAGGTCATAAAACTCAATTTTTGTTCACATTATTGTTTAAATGTGGCCCATATCAGACTTCAGTGTGACTGAAAGTGACCCGCATGCACAGAAGAATAACTCAATGTCACATGCAGCAGCACGCTGTAAACAGAGCCTCAGAGGTTAGCTCCACTTGCTACCTCTCCCAGTTTTCACAGGACACTCCCGTATTTCATTGTCCTCTCGCAACTTTCTGTTCTTTTCATTATGGTTTCTGACGCTCCCCATAATTCCCTCCCTCTCTTCTCAGAAGAGAGCTCGCGATCCAGTGGATTTCAGGTGGAAGAAAGGGAATTTGTGAGCAGATGATAGCAAGATAGAGAAGGAGATCCACATGCTTAATTATGGCTTGTTGTGGAGCTTTTTCATTCATCGCGGCTCTGTCTACAGCAGGACAGCTGCTCTAGAGTGACATCAAAGTTGCATTAATTCTGACCTGAGTGTCCAGACTCGCATTTAAAAAGATCCGATCTGTATCTGATTTGGACCACATATGAAAGTGGCCCAAATCTGAACTAGAAAAGATCAGATTCCATGTGACTTGGCCTGTTCACACTATCATAAATACATCAGATCTGAGTTCCATATGGGCAACAAATCGGATTTGGGTCACTTTCGCCTGCAGTCTGAATGTAGCCTAATGGTCCTTTCAGACAGCACTGCTGTGCTGCAATGACCGCACTGCTGCGCTGTAAACCCATTATTTTCAATAAGCAGTTTGTCGGTGCGTCGAGCAAAGCGCAAGTGCAGCAAAGCACACTGCTCAGCGACATTGCGCACAAGCCGTGGTCGAAGTTCAAAATAGTTGAACTGGCCGCAGGGCTCAGCGCAGCGCAAATCCTATCTGAAAGAGCCATAACTGTTCCTAGAGAGCAAAGTAAACATGGAAAAGCTGCATTTTAGTTACTGTGTACCACAAAGCTGGAACAAACTTAGGAGGATATCAGACATGCACAAACTTTGACCAGCTTTAAATTGAGGTTAAAATGTTATGTTCTGCTGAACTGAACCTTAAATACTGATCTTGAACCACCTTGTTCTCCTATACTGAATTTATCTCTGTTCTTGATGTTTGTGTTTCCTATTCAAATGTTTCTGTTTTTTCCTTTTAGATCTCTCAGATCCTACATAGTGGGCAACGCCTGCTGAAGGATCCCTGCCCTGCGGCTCTTCCTGAGGTTTCATCAATTTCTTTTGTTAAGGGCTTTTTTTTTCTCATGCAGATCGAGGTCGTATGCTGTACAGATTGTAAAACCCCTTGAGGTAAATTGTGATTTGTAATATTGGGCTATATAAATAAAATTGACTTTCTTTGTTATTTCAATGCATACATATAGTTTCATACCTTAAATTACCTTTGGTGGTTTTGTCAGCTTCTGTCAGCTAGTGCACTTCTGGGCCTACGGTGATTTCCCTATGTCTTGTTACTTGCATGCTGTTGCATAGATGGTTCACTTTCCTCCCTTCAGAGGAATTACTGCAGCTTTCTTGCCTCCAGCAGGGCCAACACATGACCTCCTGACCTTATTTCAACCCATAACATATAGACGTCAGAGAATGACGACATCCGAGAGTGATTAAATAGTGGACAATCTCCATTTAGTCTACCCCTTCTGAGCAGTCTAGTGAAAATCGCACATGCTCTGCAGAGAAACTCACAAAGAGAGAGAGAGATAGGCGTCCTTTGGTGTTAAGATGCTGTGTATATTTTACAAGAATGGACCACGGAAAGGAACTGTGAACAAGCCTTGTTGGTGCAGATGTCATTCCGTTTTACGTTGGTTTCTAAAGGCTTCGTCATTAGCAGTCAGCCTCCTCCACATGCGGTTTACTGGCTGCTGTAAAAATGGCATCGCAACTTGTGTTTTTGGCAGACTTTATGATAGCTGCATACATCCAGTGATTCCCTTGGACACATGATCAGCAGTGTTGGGTAGTAATGCATTACTCAGTAACTGTAATATTAGTATTTTTCCCAGTAGCTAGCAGTGGAAGGGATAACTATGTTCAAAACAGTAATAACATTACAGTTACTTATCGAATCAACGCTGCTTCACCAGAACAAACCATCCTTGACGTGAATAAGCAACAATGCGGGAGGTCAGTTAGTGACAGGTACTGTCAGTCTAAGATCTAAAGAACATGGTTGTCCATTGTAAACTTTATTGCTATGGCCAGCAAAAAGCTTTCAACTGTGAACAGTTCTACAACTGATATATAGAAGCATCTGCTGAAGCAGGTCAGCAATGTGAAGCTTGTAGAAAGAAACTCCGGCTCGGACCAGGAGGCCTCTACTGCCAGTGATGAATGCACTTATCGGGAGAGAGCAAGGTAATTACAGTTTTGGATTTTTCATTAGTTTTTTTTGTTTGGTTGTTTTGACCTTTTATTTTAAATTCCAGTTTAGCTGTAATGATATTGTAGGTTGGAAAAAACAGACAGTCACGTAGCACCCTGGCTCTTACTTCCTTCTGGACCAGGTCCCCAGTGGTGTAGTCTATGTGATACGCAGGTGTACGCCATACCCACTAGGAACGGTCTTTCGGTATACCCGCTTAAAATAGCGAGATGATACTTAACATCATTTTGTGCCAGAACTTTAACATGTTCATTCATAAATTCCCCCCGTCTGTGTTATGAAGCTCTGAACTGACTTCCGTGGCCTGTAATTAGCGGTCACTCAGCGCACATTTGAAGTAAACTAATGTGAATCATTGAAGGAGATGTGAAACGCGAACAAACGCAAACTCTTTTAGTTTTTTCGTGAGCCTGCAACTAAAGCTGATGCCACTTTGGGTGACACTGCAGCTGCAGCAGATGACGCAAACATTACTAAAACACAGAAAACGAGCCAGATGAGGCTCATGTTATCGTGACGTTACCTGAGTGAAAATAGCATATAGGCCTATTAACGCTATCAGTAACGGAACTGTAACAGCATTGTTGGTCTAGTGAATTGAATCTAAGAACTAGTTATCTAGCATTAATGTGGTGGATTAGTGAATGCGGTATACTGAGTGAGTGAGTGTGTGTGTGTGTGTGTGTGTGTGTGTGTGTGTGTGTGTGT
>JAPMOB010176084.1:0-11066 GCA_029875015.1 Lepomis gibbosus
ATTTAAATCCTTGTTCCATGTGCCCCTTTTATACTTTGAGCACCTGCCCTTCCAAAGGTCTCTGCACGGCCCTGATCCTGGGCCCACTAAAGTATAGTGTTTTAAAGGTAGTTATGTACTTCTCAGAATACTACAATTACCATACTTCTGTTACTATTAGCACAAGTCTGCTGTACCGCTACTCTTAAGTATAAATGTATTTAATGGTCTTGTTAGGTAAATGATATTACTATCCTATTTTTGATTAATGTGTTTAATTTCCAAAGAACTTTTGTTTTTTGATTTTCTTCTTTTGCTTGTGCCTTTTCTGAAATATTATTCTGTTTATGATTAATGTTAGCTGTGAGTTTGTGTGGTTTATAATGAGATATATGTTTCTGCAAGAAATAATGCACATGCCCCGAACCAAAGTAAAAGAAACAGAGGAAATAGCCATGTAGGGCTTAAACAAATTGCTTTAGAAAAAGTTATTAATTTTTCTTTTTTTTTTCTTTGTACTTTTTTAGAAAACATGAATTAATCATACAAGGTCTGACAAACACTGAATGACAGCAACATGTATGAGGCGGCGATGTGCAGCCCCGTGGGTTTAGATGACATTTAAATTCAACATGTTGAAATGTGCTCAGAATTCTAACTGCAGGATCTCATGGCTGTCATGATCTCTGTCAGTAGCTTTGATACAGACACTACTTATCAGAAAACTCAGAAACTCAGGACAGATTCTCCAATTTTCCCTAAACATTGCCCTTAGAGGTTATAGTTGACAACATATATGTATACACTCAGATCCCATTTTGGTCCAGGATTTGAAAGGTTTTCAACACTGTATCACTTAGGTCATTTATTAGTTGTTTGCTGGACATGAAAAGATTCAGGCATCTGAAAGATGAAGTGTTGTTTTTACCTAGGGATTTGCTGAACAAAGAGTACTGCTCCTAGGCTCAAAGTGAGGAGGATAAAACAAGTTTGCATTGTTTTTTTTATAAGTTGTCACAGGGGGAAGCCTTGTTTTAAAAAGAGTAGGGAGGATGGAAGACATATTGTCACCAAAAAGCAGAAGGCACTATATATATTCTATATATGTATGTGTATGATAAAACAATAACACAACACATAACAGTCTGTCATAGGAGGCCACCCTGTAAAATCACAGGTTTGATTTATGACAGCCTCTCCATCACTGACAAAGTCACTTGAGAGGATATGAACAGAACAAATATTTACATCAAAAATATACTCTTATACTCTAAATTAAATGCTGCTTTTGATCAGTTTTGAATCCAGTGGTTAGTTGAATGGAATTGCTTAGTCTCCGTAGCATGGATGTTTTTCTTCTTTGAGCTACAGAGTGGCATTCCCCCTAGAGTGTAACATCACCAAGGCTGCTTGCTTTGATTAAGTGTTCTTTTGTTCTCACATTTTAAAACAATGAAAAGCCAATGATGCTAATAGAAACAGCCTCTGAATTTGGTCCTTGATTTTCATAAAACACTCATTACCCCATGCAGTTTGCAATTGCAGTTGATAGGACCCTTATACAGACAGTCTCTAAATAATGACTGTGGCTCAGTGTGGTTTAATGTGTTTATCAGATGTTATTGTAGTCCCAAATGAAAAGTGCACTGATTAATAATTAATAAAATGTTCAATTCCAAAATGAAACATCCTGATACAATAAAAAAAACATTACCATTGTTTCTTTTCTCAGTTATTTAAAGGTCTTTGTTTACCAAAATAATGTTAGCATGAACGGTGCCTTGTATATTTCTTGTAAACAAATAAAAGCTGTTTACATTCACTGTTTCTCAACAGAACACATATTGTATCCTTGAGCTGTATGAGTGTCAAGTGGGTTTCCCTCCTCATAAAACATTTGCAAAGCCAATTTTTTATGTCTTTTAAATCCAGTATTGTTTTCAACCATTATTTTTGTTATGTAATTATTTGGGGACTGTTTCATTTACCATATCTGAAGCCACAATGTCTAGCCAATTTTGAACTTTTGACAGCCAAATTAATATTTTGTCTAAACTCTGCCTTAAGTGTGAATGTTAAAATTCTGTATCACCACCACCCCCTGCACCATTTTATTCTGCCTCTGTCTTGCACACACATAGTCAAATCAAGTTGATTTATTTATATGTTCCAAAAGCACGAATGTGTCTCATTACAGTTTGTACAACATACATCCGTCTTTATCCCTAGACCTTATCCCCATAGGATAAAAAAAGAAAAAACAAAAACAAATGCTGATCAGCATCTAAAATGCATTCTGAGCAACAGTCCTTGGCAAGTTCATCATACCCAGGATATCTTTTCGTTATTTGGCTTCACTAACCCTAACAATCGCGAATACGATAAGCAGTCACACAAAGCTGGTTATCATCTCAGTAAGTCAATCCAGCCAGAAGCAGGGTAAGCAGCAGATGACCAATCGCAAACTGGCAGCAGAGCATCATATTGTAGAAATGAAGAGCAAACTGTAACACAAGACAAATAGACTAAGTCATAGTCTAAGTAAACCAGCTACAGCCGACACATGCAGGACTTTTAACTTGGCTGTGTTTCAGCGTTTCGACATTAGAACCCTTGGACAATGAATAAGTGGTCATTCAAACTCACTTTTCACTTCAAAAATTGCATTAATTTATTTAATGCACTCAAATGTGTTCCAAATAAATTTCGTAATTAACAATGTCAAGCAACAAAACGAAAGATCCATTCATGCCAACATTTACTGAAATCTCTCCCAGATTATCTGCACCCACATAGCAAAAGGTGGGGTACTACATGACCAGTCTCTATAATAAAAGATACTACTAAGCTACTAACCTTAAATAAACACATTCATATTAAACTTAGATTCAGTAAGCCTACCAAACTAAAGGTCTATATTCAGCTTCACATAAGAAAAAGGAAGCCCATTTAATTTAACGTCTGCAACCGGCTGTGAGACACAGACTTTAGAATAAATTAAAGATTTAAATGGGCTTCAAATTAAAATAAATTTAGAATAAAAAAATAAAAAACATTCAAAGCGGTAAGTAGGCTTACTGTCTTATCTTTAAAGCCTACAAGGCTTTAGTAGCCCACTTCAACATGTTTCTGTAGGATTATATTGCGCAATACCAATGTTTCTCTGCATTACCACAACAATCATCAAAGTAGCCTCTAAAACAGTCTTGTAAGTTCTGTAATACCTGTTGTGGTACTGAAAACCCGGGGTTAACCCCAAAATTACCCCTCTAAGCTTAAATCCTGCTTCGTGGTACAGGCCCCAGGCCTCCATTGTTGTTGAAGTAACTACTGAACCATCTGCATAGAAAAAAGACAAAACAAGAGCAATGTAACATGTTGCTCTAACCAGTAAGCCAACCATGACATGCACATAGTCTATACCAGCTGATAAAACACACAGTATTTCACTCACTGCTTTGATTTAAATGTTCAATGTGTTAGATTTAATGGCATCTAGTCTACCCAGCCCCTATCCCTGTTTCAAAGAGCACAGGATAGCTACAGTGGCTTACACAGGACAAAAGCTGTCGTCATCTGAGACACCAGAGAGTAGCCAGAATGAGGTTTCTTTAGATAGATATATTAAGAAATTATATTTATTTAATTATTCAGTAGCGACTTGGCCACTGACAGATAACATGGAAAATGTAAGCCAAGAGTGTGTAACATTTTCACTGTTTCTGCAACACAGTCCATTATAATCCACATAATAGATAAACGTGGGATCAAATACGCAACCTTCTAGGTGAGATTCTTGCGCTTTACCAACCGATCTAACCTAACAGCATAACTTTCAGTCTAAATATAATGTTTTACATTCTCACCCACCATCTAATGGATAAAAAAACTGCTCCAATGCAAAACATATTTGCCTACCCTTGCCGTGTATTATAATTTCTCTTTGTTGAGCGTACATACTCAATATAGTGATGAACATCTACATGCCAGAATACAAGAAGAAAGAGAAGAACGTTGCGACAAAACATGCTCTGTACAGTTGTTTGTCTGTTTTGGGCTATTGTAGAAACAGGGTGGCGCAACATGGTGACATCCATGTAAGGGGGACCCGCAGTTATGTAGATAGAAATGGCTCATTCATAGGTAATAAAATATAATGGTTCATTATATAAGGTCTTTACACAGCACTGAAAACATAGTTATGTACAGTATCTCACAAAAGTGAGTACATTTGATTATATCTTTTAACGTGACAAAACTGAAGAAATGACACTTTGTAAAGTAATGAGCATACAGCTTTTATAAAAGTGTAAATTTGCTGTCCCCTCATGTCTAAACTGTTGGCTACAAAAGTGCGTACACCCTTATTTGAAAATGTCCAAATTGAGCCCAATTAGCCATTTTCCTTCCCCAGTGTCATTTGACTCGTTAGTGTTACAAGGTCTCAGGTGTGAATGGGGATCAGGGCTGAGTTCACCGCCGACAAAATGTAGTAAAACGTTTTTTTCAATGGAAACGGTTCTTCCCTGAACACCCTGTTGTGTATGCAAGCGCACTCCATTTTCCTGCCTTTTTAACACCCTTGTGTTTACAAACTTGTCGCAGCTGATTGGGGAACACCTGAGACACGCCCACCAAACGGGAGAAAACATATCTCGAAGCCCGTTGCAGAACGTTCCACAATATTGCACGGAAACATGTCGTTCAATCAGAAAACGTTGCAAACCGGTGCAAAACATTTTGAGATTGAACTCACCCCAGGTGTGTTAAATTTGGTGTTATAGCTTTCACACTCCCTTACATACTGGTTGCTGGAAGTTCACCATGGCACCTCATGGCAAAGAACTCTTTGAGGATCTGGAAAAAAGAATTGTTGCTCTACATAAAGATGGTTTCTTGCCAGACTGAACAATATTAAAGTGAAATATAACTATTTATTATGTTAAAGAAATGCCAATATACAATGATGTTTATAAACTGCGAAAAGAAAACCATGTCGCGCGCGAACATACAGTCTGCAGCCAGACCTTATTACATTCCAGAAACATTAGTAGGACCAATCAATGTGATGGCACTCATCATAGGCACATCATTTTAAAACAAGACAATAATTACATTGAAAATGTATTAAAGGAAACGTGGGGAGCCATTTTGAACGGGGTTGTAGCCGCTGATAACATTACTATCTTGCAAGTATTGATATTTATGATTTACAGGGGCTATGCTGAAGTTTGTCAGAAGAGTAGATGCTGGATTATAAGCCAGTACAAGCACAGCTGATACAAATCAGGTACTAACACAAACCCAGTCCAGATGTTTTAGCAGGTCACACAGATCCAGGCGAAATAAAGGCAGCTTCAGCCAGTAAAAGCACAGCCAGAGGTCTAAAGGCAGCATCAGATGCAAGCAACTCAGAACCTAATGGAGGACTGAGTTAGTGTGCAGAGGTCCATTCAAATCAGCAGTGGTATTTTCTAGAGGAGCTTTCCTTTCCAGCTTAATGCAGAGACATACTGTTTTAAAGAAGAGGTGAGAGCATTGCAGTGTCAGGTGTGACTTTAGCAGAATTTTTCTTTGGTGGTACCATAGGTGCATGTGCTTATGCGCTGTACAAAGCCCTTTCTGACATGACAGTGCCAATATTAATGGGCTAAGGAAGGGAAGCTGGTGAGGCACATACTAACACATTCAATGAAAAATATGTCACAATCAAAAATTTACATGGGGAATGAGGGGTTCTGTGCCCCAGTAGACCCGACCCCCCCTGTCAGACACACAATCACTCAAAGGTACCTGTCCATTACATCCCCAGTCTCACTGCAACTAAGCACTATTATTTAGGATGCAGCAATCACTACCCGACAATAAGTTAATATACAGCTTATTACAATACACATTCCAATGTTTAATGCTGTACATAAACATGTAAGAAGAATTGAAAATGTCAATAAATGTTTTTAAAGACCGTAAATAAATCCCAAATTGTAACCCTAACCCTGGATCGTCAGTGCGCATGTGTAGGTGTAGCGTGTATGTGTGTAATGGCAGTGGGCGAACACATGCTGAAGAGATGGAGACCCAGCTTCACTGGTGTTTTGCCGAGTTGTCCGCACCTCACAGGACTTTCGGATAATTTATCACCGTTGTTGAGCTGCGCAAAGAATATTATATCGTTTGTAAACAACCAGCTACTTGAAATAGACCCGTGGGGAACCTTGACGTCCGTGCATTTGTCGGGAGCACGGACTGCACGCAAAACTCTGCACAAGACGTGTGAATGACAAGCAAAAGAGAGAGAGAGAAAAGCATCAACAATAAGCCTCAGTTTAGCTTCGGCTCGCAATCGCCATGCACAAAAACACACAATTCGACTATCTTGATGATTGTGATTCAACTATTTAAATCCTTAGTCAGGGACAGACCTACTAGTTACCCATACCTTTTATGCTAGTTACCAACAAGCAGAAGTGCTAGTTTGAAAGGTTTGAAAGTTACTTTGTTAATTTAAATTGTGAATAATTATATTGCAAAATAATCCCAATCAAATCAAGTCATTCCCCATCCATAAAGTCTAGATGAATGGAGAGGTGAGTGTGTTATCCTGAGCCAAAAATATGCTTTCAGTCAGGTGACAAGGAAGCATACAGCTCTGCCAGAGCGAGACTAAAAGCTGACATCAAGGAGGTGAAGCAAAGAAATCTACAGACTGAGGAGAGAGACCTCAACACCAACAACACCAAAGATATGGATGCGACAGGCCATCAAAAACATCACAGGTTACAAAACCTGGAGCAATGTGATAGTGATCATGTGTGAGGCCACATTATCAGATGAGCTAAAGACCTTTCTATGCTGGCTTTAATCTTCTCAACAAAGAGTCAGTTGTAAAGTCTCTGCCACTGCCAGAGGATCAGCCACTGTCAGTATACACAGCAGGTGTTAGAAGAGTCCTGCTAAGAGTGAATATGGTTAAATCAGCTGGGCCTGATATCTCTGGCTGTGCACTTAAAGCCTGTGCCAATCATCATGTTGATGTTTTTTACTGGCATTTTCAACACATCACTGTCTCAGGAGAGTGACCATGTACTTAAAAAGGTCTGCAGTGTCTAGTCTGAACAATCCCCGCCTTATGACACTCGCCTCTATTCTGATTGAGTGCTTTAAGAAACTTGTTCTCGGTACGTGTACATTCTGATAGTTGTTTTTTTCGTTTGAACCATTAAACAAACAAACAAGAAAACCACTCTTTTTTTTGTTCGTAATTTCAAACCAAAAACGAAACGGAAAAAAAGACCCGTTCTCCAATTTTTGGTTTCTGAATGAAAAATGACTGAACCAAATTCAAATAATGGTCCGATTTTGTTTTTTGGAAATTCCTATTTTCATTTCTCCGTTTGAAGATAGACATTAAGAAAAGAAAGACAGGTGAGCCAGGTGACCCTGAAGTAAGAGTACAGATATTAAAGTAAAAGCCAGCTTTTAGAACGGCTGGATCTGTAGCATTATGCAGCGCTAACATTATACCAGGGTGATGTTAGATGAAAATAAATAAATAAATAAACCTGGACCGAAAGAAATACATTAGAAACAGTAGTAGATTCCATTCACTATAATATTGTGCATTTATTCATGTAAACAGCAACAGTCACGAATTGAATTGTTTGGTGCAGAACAGTTGGTAGGCTAATATAGGTTAACCTAAGAAATGATTCACCATTATTTGAATTTGGTTCAGTATTTTTCATTTTTGGATTCAGAAACCAAAAACGAGAGAACGGGTCTTTTTTTTCCATTTCTTCATTTTTGGTTTGAAACGACAAACGAAAAAAGGTTGGTTTTCTCGTTTCTTCGTTTATTAGTTCAAACAAAAAAACGTACACGGACCGTTCTCTAGCCCATAAAGAACAACATACCAGTCAGTCTCTACCCTTACCAGTTTGCATTCAGAACTACTTGATCCACAGAGGAGGCCACCTCCACTGCCCTCAACCGCCCTCCACCTAGCCCTCACACCTCTTGTAAAAAACTAGACCTACATCAGAATGTTGTTCCACAATTTAGGTAGATAATGGACTTCCTCGCAAACAGACCCCATATAATTCAGATTGGTGGTCACATATCTTACACTTTGGTGTTCACGCTGTACATGACTAAAACCCTCAACATCAGAAGAACTCTGTTGTGTAGTATACGGACTACACCATAATCATTGGCCAGATTTAAAACAACTATGACACTTTATATCAGGAGGAAGTTGCCTTGCTTGTGGAGTGGTGCACTGAGAACAATGTGCTGCTCAATGTCAGCAAACGTTGCAGCAGCAGGGAGCTAATTGTTGATTTTAAGAAAAAAGAGATAAAGACACATACTCCTCCAGTCTATATCAGTGGAACTGAGGTGGAGCAGGAGAACAGCTTTAGGTTCCTGGGAATGAACATCATGGTCTTCTCACATTTCCACACTGGTGAAGAAAGCTCAGAAATGGCAGTATTTCTTAAGGAAAACAAATTACAGAGGAGCAATAGAAAGCATCCTGACTGAAAACATCACTAACTGGTATGGGATGTGCATGGCCCTGGACCAAAGGGCTCGGGAGCGGGTGATTAAAACCACTCAGATCATTGGTACCCATCAACCAAGCATCAGCAACATCAGTGAGTTGAGGTGTCTGAGCAGAGCCCAAAGGATACTTAAAGACAGCACTTACCCCAGCTACAACCTGTTCATCCTGCCGCCGTATAGCAAGAGATACAGAGGTATCCGCTGTCGCACCACACCACCAGACTGCAGAGCAGCTTCTTCCCTCAGGCTGTGAGACTTTAATTCATTCTCAACACTGCAACATAGTTTATTTCTGTAGAATTGATTTTTTGTACAAAATTACTACAAACTTCATGTCTTTATACAACCCTATTGTAAAATGACAAATAATAATAAATGTACCTTGTATTATTATTTTATATTATTTTATAGTAGTAATAGAAGGAGGAAATGTATCAATAAAACATATATCTTCACGTGATAGATGAGCTAGAGTTAGCTAAGGTAGATTTCTTTTGTTGGCAATGGGAAGTGAAGAATGTATTAATGGAAACCCCCTGTTCAACAGAAGCAAGTGTTTGTGGTGTTTTTCTATTCTTTTCAACATAATAAGACATTTTGGAACAACTTCTCTTCTCATTTAGAACCCATCATTGCCAAGCCAATGCTTTTCAGCTTTCCTATCGGTTTCTGTTTACTCTTATTACCTGCTAACCAGAGTAGTTTTGTGTAGGGCTATGATCTCTTTTTCAAGACTGACCTTTCAAGTCTGATTTGTTGTCCACTGAATAGTAACATTTCTGTTGAGACTGTCGTCACACATGACATGAGATGTTTGCCAAGCGAGATTTTGCATTTAATACTCTTATTTTCTCCTAATAATCTCATTCTCTGCATGGGTAGCCATCAGTTCTCAGTCGTTAAGTCTGTCCACTTTACAGACATTTTGGAAAACTTTGTATTTAAACACATTTTAAAGTTTCACTTGGTTTCTCCTGGCACACAATGACCCAGAGGTGGTACCATCCTGATCACATGCACACATGTGCATGTGTATTATGCTTTCAGCTAGCAACAAGCAAACACTTTTCACATATTAGATATATTATATAATATTAACATATTTTAATTAGTTAGTTTAACTAGTTCTAATAATTATATCAATGAAAAAAATGACAATTATCATGTTAAAGCACATTATTAAATAGCACATATTTAAATAAAGGTGCCCTATTTAAGATTAAATCAAATACAATAAAAGTGAATGTGTTAATTTACACAATTAACAAACAGCAAGTTGTTTAAAATAAAATATAAGCTGTTGTTTTCATTTATACTTCACAGGGAAGTATAAAGTGGGAGTCAATTTCTCAGATGCAGATATTTGCTACTTTACTTTGGAGTGCTCTTGAGTCTGAGGTTTCAGAGCTTTTTCTCACAAATGTGTTGCAAATAAACATCCAGGGAGGCAGTGTTGCTGGGGCATTTAGTGGCATATTAGCTCTAGTGTGCACATGACCCGAACATGAATAATTTCAGACACATTACTGGATGAATGTTAATGTGTGAAAAGGGCTTAAATGCAAAACCTGAGCTCTGTAAGTCAATCTTTGCAGACACCTGCTGTTCATTTGTTCCAGACCCCAAATGAATGTTCTTTTTTGTGCTAAACCCGTTGCTCAGTTTGCTGCTGTGACACTGGTCTTAACAGGTTAATCCTCCGAGGGAAGATCAAGTTCAGCGATGAAGGAGGAAAGCCAAACAGAGTCAATTGTGCATTATGTACCATTTCAGTTTCTATGGTTGAACACAGTTGCATCATTTCAAGCCCATTGTGCAGTGGTGATCATTTTGAAATGGAACTCATATGACTTGTGGATAGCATATTTTCTGAGAATTGATCTATCCAACTGTTTCAGGTCCCTTTTTTCTGGGGTAGCATTCACAAATGCTTTCTCCTGTAGTTATAAGAATATCTCAGACCATGTTTGAAGTGTGGTAAGTGTAGATGTAAGTGCTCCCACTCACAACAAATCCTCTTCTCTGTAGGATACGTTTTCTCTGGCCCTTGTCTGCCACAGAGCACTGAGCATATAGAATAGCCCTCTGCTCAATTAAACTTGACATGTTTCTCTTTAAAGCCAGATGTTTAATCTGTTTGTGCTGTGGCTGCTCCCCTTGGAAAAAACAGAACTCTTCCCTGGATCCTGTTAAGACTGCAAATATGCTAAAAAATGGTTACACAGATTGTCTGTAGTAGTAGTGGTCCGTCCTTGCCCCATGATACACAGCACTGTTGCTGTTCTGTCTTACCAATATTCTGATCATCTTTACTTGGCATCCCAGGTAGTACGTGATTATATGACAGGAATGAAAACCAGCAGGGGCTCCAGGTTGTGAGAACCTGGATTGAAGACTGGATTGAAGAATCACTGCTTATAATTCGGGACTGATGTCTGTTTAGGATGCTGCCAGGAGCAATGTAGGTATGACCTACTGTTTAAAATCATATTTGTGTTTTCTTTTGATAGATTTGAGGGGGGGGG
>JAPMOB010176173.1:0-30818 GCA_029875015.1 Lepomis gibbosus
CTTAGACTTTTTTATATTTACTGTTGCACTAAAGTCCAAAGTATTATAGAAGTATCGGATCGGGACTCTGTATCGGTAGACACTCAAAATCAAATGACTCGGACTCGGACATCCCTAGTACTGACTAACCTTAACTTGCTTCTCGACAGGGAAAAGCTATGATGAACGAGTGGACATATTTTCTTTTGGAATCATGATATGTGAGGTAAGAACATCTAGGCAGAGCAAAATGTTCCTAAAATATTGATTTCTAAGAATTCAAAAGATGTGGTGTTGAGTATCTTTCTCTGTTTCTCTTAAGATAATAGGTAGAGTGAGTGCCGACCCTGACTACCTTCCCCGGACGAATGACTTTGGGCTAAATGTGGCCGGTTTCCTGCAGCAGTACCACCCTCCACAGTGCCCCTTGGCCTTCCTGCCGCTGGCTGTCCTCTGCTGTGACATGGACGCTGACAAACGGTATCATTGCACAAATTCAACACAACTGCAGCCCTAAATTTTTATAAAGCAAAATATGAGTAATATGTATAATATTGTTCAGTTAGACACTGATTAAGTACCTCTGTTTTATATTTTGTTTCAAAACACGTTCATTCAGTTAATTTCATTAGCCACCTCATTAGAGGGGTGGAGTGTTTGTATAATTTGGGGTAAGTCAGTCTATTGTGACTTCATTGTCTTCAACTCCACCTGATGATATTGAAGTCCAGCGGTAGTATTATGTTGTATAGGAAAATGCTAAATACTTTATTCATCCGTTACCTTTACTACTTCAGTCAGAAAGTCATGCAGTTATTTTCTGGTTAGTTGATGTACAGTGTACAGGATCTACTGTATTATAACTGATGTATGAGCCCACATACAGCTTTAGGCTTCTATCTTCTATACTCTTGGGCTGTGTGCTGCCCAAACAGTGAATAGTGTACAAAAGCAATGCATTACACAAACAAACCAAATGTACAATATTTAGTCAATGCACTACTGCAGCACAGCATGTATGACCTACAACTCCTTATCACTACAACCCTTTATCTGTCACTCTTTCAGTCCTTCCTTTTCAAAGCTGGAGGAGTGGCTGGAGAACCTGCTGATGCACCTGGATATCGGTCTGCCTCTGCTCTCCGAGTTAGAGCAGCTCAGCAAAGCCTTCTGGGAGAATCACAGCCAGCAAAACCACTCTCATATACAGCACAATACCCTTGATTCTCATGAAGAAACCCACTGTTCACAGCCACAGAGACACAGCCCCGACCCCAAACAGAATCCGGACAATGCAAATAACCACACAGAGGCTAATCACTTCACTCAAACCCAAGACCATGATAGCCCACTTGACAGCCATCCGGACGGAGAGCAACATGATATGAGCAATGAACACGACCACTCCTGTTTGAGCAGGCAACATAATGACCACTCACATGACAAGAGCCAGATGTGTTGTAGGTCAACGAACACAGACTCAGGCAAGAAAGACCAGTACGAGCCCTCACAGCCGCTGCAGGTCAACAATTCACTGCTAGGACGGTCTAACAGGCCCAGAAGGACATGCAGAGCGCTGTGGGACAGATCTACAGAGGACAGCTCTTTTCTCTGAATGGTTAATCTGATGGACAGCCAAGACAGGACAAATAAACAAAACCCAGTTTTGAGGGTAAAAAAATAAAGACATTTTTGCCTTTTCAAACAATTGGGAGAGAAGTGAAAGATTCATAAAGCAGTATGTGAAGGACTAATTCTAAAAACCTGATGCCTGAAACCAATCAATACAGATTGATATGGGATATTTTTCATGAAAAGGAGAAAAGATTAGAATGCAGCTTGATAGCAACTACTTAGCACTTTACATTTGCCTCATATTGCTCTGTAAACTGGTATTTATGTGGTTTTAACTAAAGCCTGATATTGGATTTAGTTGATGTCCATATTGACATTCAGAGTCCAAAAATAATTCAATAGAAGTATATTTTCTAGTTCAAAGTTGATAAGGATTCCTTGAAGCAACATTATGTAGAATTTGGTATGTTTTGCAATTTGGCCAGCTAATAAGGTATTACTTACTACTCCAACAGCTACCAAGAGGGCCAGCTCTGCATCTCACCCTTTCAGCTCTTTTAGCTCACGCCAATAAGTAAAAGCCAGCCAGATATTTCCTCTTGCTCGGTTGGTCACTCTTTTTCTCTTCCACGCTTCCTCAAACAACCTCTTCTTTGGTCTCTTCGCACCCTGCGCCATGATAGGTACTGAGAATACCGAGCTAGCTTCTTCTTATTACTAGCTTGCTGAAGAGTCTTGTTGGTTTGTGATCTGGTGCCGTAAAGCATTACACCGTTCTCATGATAGGTTTCCTGCCCGGGAGTCCAAAACTTCATAGTGCAATACCAAGTGCTCAGGTCCTGAAATAGCAATGACAGAGACACTGTTCTCAATATTTCATGTCAGCGTACCAACAAAAACTATTCTGAAGCCCTTATTTTAAAAGAAGATTACTTCTTAATGTTACTTTAAGTTCCCCAAAAATCTGTGAGTGCTCTCAGGTGAACAGACTATGTAAACACTGTTTTTAAATTACCTCTATGGTTGGGCAGCTTATCGGTTGAGTTCAAGTATCAAGCTGTGAATGGCACTTTATACTTTAAGCTACATTGCATATTTCAATTATTTATCAGAATGTCTTATGTATTTTCTGTTGAAAAATTTCAGTCCACATTCAACAACACACTGAGCTGTGAACATATACAATTATAACTGTAACTTAGTTTTAACTTAATAAAGAGAAGTGCGAATTTAAGCGACTACATTTGAATCATTATTTGGCATGAAATGACTCACTTTTTAACATATCTTAGAAAAATTTACTCCTACTTGATTGTCAAATACCGTCCTTTTCAAAAGCAGTTCTTTATAATTGATGAAATTACCACACATTTTTAGTATTGTGATATTTCACATCTAATGCTAGCTTACCATTAAGT
The DNA here is from genome assembly GCA_029875015.1 of Lepomis gibbosus. Lineage (NCBI taxonomy): Eukaryota > Metazoa > Chordata > Actinopteri > Centrarchiformes > Centrarchidae > Lepomis > Lepomis gibbosus. The sequence goes on from JAPMOB010176173.1 coordinate 2,973, forward strand.
TATAGTTAACCTAACGTTACATTGTAAAACTTTTGAATTCTCCTGTGTACCATGAACCAGCTAAATGTTGCTTATTAAATATATATTTTTCAAGGAAAGTAACGTTAGTCAACTAAGGTCAGCCATTTGAGCCTCTGTGTTAACATCCATAGGTTATGTTGGTTCATCCAAGACACACTTGTAACCACACGCTAAGTAATGTTAAGCTAATGTTAAGACAGCATTATCTCAGACGAGTCTATTCTAAAGTCTATTTTAATTAACGTTATTTAGCATTTTTACAAATATAACGTTACAAGAAATATGTTAAACACTGTAACGTTACTGTACTGTGCTGTACAAAACAATGGTTGCTTAAGCTAGCTGGGTTCTATGGTTCTGTAACGTTAACGTTAACGTTAGCTAAAACGGATTCTAACTTTCCAATAAATAATATAAAAAGTAAAGTTAGCTAACATTACCTACATTAAAACGTTTGAAACTCATGGGTTCAGCATCCACAGCTCAATCGTCCACCTCTGTGGTCGGTATGTACGTTAGCAAATACACATATTTTCACGGTCCGATGTAACACCACCGGCCCTTGGACTTTTTTAGGTTGTTTTACGCAGGGCCGTTAACGTTAAATAAGATAATAATTTAACGTCCCTGGTTTAACGTAACTTACAGAGAACTAACAGCTAACGTAAGTTGACGTTAGCTATGTTGTTGCAGCTATGTTAACATGTTTAGGTAATGTTACACTAAGGATACACTTTATGCAGCAATATTTTTGCTTCTGGACAGTGGAGAAATTAATTAAGTTGTAACGTTATGTTTTTTAAAGAAGTTTCTGTGGACTTTTTTAATATTTTGTTTTTTTGTCCTGAGACCCTGAGTGTCTGTGACTTTAACGTTAACCTGACGCGCTTAGCCCTATGGCTTAGCCCCATAAAAACTTCCCCAAGCTACAAAAAGGTGAGATTTGTGGTTTATTAGTCGAGGATGGAGACTTTAGTAACGTTAGTGGGCTTTACAAATGTACATCGGGTTAACTTTGAGACTGTCTCCCATGCACACTGTCCTGAACAGGGTTAACTGTACACGAGACTTTAATGTTTATCTTAATAATGAAAGTTTCATGATGAAACATGCAATAATAGTGTTTTTCTTTCGGGGAATTCTTGCTGTTATTGTTAACATCCTGCACCGAAGTCACTGAGCTGTTGAGGGAATATCGACCTGCCTGGTTTTAGTCTCCTACACTCTGTTGTTCTTAACACCAGGTCAGAGCGGCAGGACTGAGCGGACTGCATCAGCAGCTCAGTCTGTGGACACACGCGCACCATATGCTTCACTACATTTGATCAGTTCATGGATAGTTTCGTCTGTCGTTTTCACTAACATTGAAGTTTATCCATTTTCTGCCTCTGATCTGGGGATATTTTGAGAAGCAGGAGCATCATGGACCACATGTCCTCTCCGGTCAGGTTCCGCAGCAGTAAAAAGGGTACGTCTACACTGCACACCTGCATTTACACACAAAGAGGCTGCATTTCGTTTTAAAGTTTTGTTTATTGATGTGTGGAGGGTAAAGCTACTCATATTTTACTCATGTATTTATTTGGCAAGGACCATTAGCCATAATGTTTTGTTCTTGTTATCCAGCTGACACAAGTCTTTATGCATTTTATTTTATTTTTTTAACAAACTACATTTTCCTCCCATTTTTATGCTATCCTCTCTGCTCCAAACAGCTACAACTTATTCAGAAAAGGAGGTAGGGCAAGTTTGTTGAATCGTATTTAATGATTGTGTGAATAGCTTGTGTGTGTGTGTGTGTGTGTGTGTTATGTTAAATCTTCCACCCCCACCCTGTCAGAGCATTAAAACCTGGGTTAAGCCTGCTGCAAAGCTTTGTGGGTTATTAGAGCTGACAGGTAGAGGGACGCCAGATGAACCCTGATCAGACCAGCAGCACTGTAGTTGTGTGTGGGCTGCTGTGGCTCAGGAGGTAGAACGGGTTGTCTGTTAATTGGAAGATCATCCCCAGCTCCTGCAGGTGGCATATTGCATGTTGGGCAAAGTACTGAAGCCCGAATTGCCTCTCGTGGCTGTGCCCCCAGTGTGTGAATGTTAGTTTCTGTTTGAACACTTAGGCTCAGTGTGTGGATGCGAATTAGTATAAAAGCACTTTGAGTGGTCGCAGAGACTAGAAAGACATTTGTTCTGCTGTCTTTCGACCAGGTCAGCAGGACTATGAGCACACCCAATGACCAACAACCTAAATTTCAACATTGGTTAGTGGTCACTGGGCAGTGCGAGACTGGAGAAATACACTGGAGTGTATTGGTGTGTAGTGTGTAGGCTCGGCTGTCATAGCTGCTCATGATAGCAAGCATGAGCCGTTCTCAGGAAATTACCAATGAGGTGACCAAAGCAGGCATGGACTGCATGGTCAGTAATGTTGCTCTGATTAATCAATCTTCCTGATGATTCATCCACTAGTTATCTGTACATAAACTACACACTGAAAGATGCTCCTTAAAATGATAAAAACTATTAATTCAGTCCAGTTAGTATATCCAGTTTGACCCTGGTGTTTACTAAATTCCAACTCCAGACTGTCTGTTGTTCGTCTTGCACCCCGCCTGGACAGATGGATAAAGGCCTCTGTAATAGTGTAATGGGATCACAGGTTGGGGCTAATCAGTGGAGAAAGGGTGTAGTCCGCTACTACAACAGGAAGTCACCCACTCATCTCATTGTGTCATGTACTCAGAGAGCATTGCCTGAGGCCACAAGCACCCAGTTAGACATTTAGTGTTTGTCTTTATACATGTGGAGTTATAGCGCTATGTTGACAATTTATTTTTGATCATTATATATTTATATTATTTATTATTATTATATTCTTTATATCTTTATTATAGTATATCTGTCTGTCCTTGCACTTGACATAAAAGTAGTCTATTCTACGTCTTTTGTTTGGAGCCCCCATTGATTAAGTGTAGCAGCATTGATTTTGGAAATAAAGCAACTGTTGCCACTGCTTTTGACATTTCTTGTCAATCCTTTTCCCTTGCCTCACCTGACTGCAAGCCCGAAACTTAGAGCACATAGTACTGCAATGTAGGCCACTCTTATCAATTAAGGCTTGTTTATCTTCAGCTGATATTAAAAGCTAAAAAAACTTTAAATAGTTTTTCTTAAAATGTTTCTCAGTGTCATGTCTAATATTTCAATGCATAATTTTCTTTTAGTCTTGCTTACATTTTAGGATTCCTCTTCCTATATCTTAAATATACATTTTTATTGTGCCATAATATTTCCAAACAGATCAGTAAATAGGAAAGAAAAATTCCGTCATTTTTGTCCTCTGTCCTCCTGTCCTAGTTGTCCAGTCTGTCCATTGAGGACCAGGAGGACACTCAGTTTCCTTTTGCCATGAGGGATCTGCCTCCTGTCTCTCAACCTGAAGAAGAGCACCAGACACCAGGCCACCAGCCACCAGTCCCCTGTGAGGTAGAGGGAACTGAGACAGCAACCAATGGGAGACTGCCCAGCCTTCCCAGGACTCCCCCTCTGTCCCATCCCATCTCCTGCCACACTGCTGGCTCTCCGACAGTCCCTCGCCGACCAAATCGTGTGAGAACGGATGCAGTGTTTCAGCCCGTGCCACTGAGGAGGCAGCTTGCCTCTCAGGTGTCTATGGACTGTCCACTCAGCCCTGTCTCCCGTCCACACAGCCCCTGGGGACGCTTCGACCCCTACGACTGTCCAGAGGTGTGTTCCTGCGTGCTTGTTATCTGTGCATGTGCATCTTCATGACAAGTATGTGTGCAAGGAATTTCCTGTTATTGTCTATTGTGACACTTTATGCTTTTGTAATGTAGTTAATTTTGAGTGTTTGGAAGATTGAAAAGATGGCAAAGAAAAAAAAAGACCAGGCATTCCCAAATAGAAAACAAAAAGAAAGACATAAAACAATGCAACAATCATTGGCGAGCTAAATTAAACTACTGACTTAAAATCATCTCAGTAATTTGAAATACTTAATAAAAAGGTCATGAAGTTGCAACAGCAAGTGCCTGAATATGCACCTATGTCATATAATGTCTGTATAATTCACTTCCTAACATTTATATATAATTCGGAAACCATACTTTATGTTCTATCACACAAATGTTCAAGAAAAGACTTTTACTTTACTTCCTAATACATCTCTTAACCCTTAACCCTACTTTCCGATGGCCTTCTTGTACACTACACAGCAAAATACAGAGTGAGTTAAACCAGAGGTCACATATGAACTGTCATGTTAAAAAAAGACCTGCTTGTCTATGTGGTTAAGAAGTGTTAGACCAGCCTTATCACTTATGTTCTGCGCACAAAGTGCAGCTTTGCTGGTATATAAAGATGAAAGAGTCTGTTGTTTCCTCCTCCCTCGGCTCACCCAGTCTTCTTCCTTCTCCCCATGATGCTTTGCAGTGCAGCACATAGACTTGTGAAGCAAGGGCTGTGTATCAACACTTGATTGTTTATCAGTGCACAAACACAGAAAGGACAGCTATCGGACAGTGAGGAGAATTTCACTGAATTTGACAAATTGACTTGTATTGGATTACAATTGCTTAACTTTAACAATACAATGAGCACAGCAACATCAAATTTACAATTCACTAAGTAGCACGTAAAGATTTTAAGTAAATAAGGTTTTTTGGACCAGAGGGGGAATCAGATTATAAATGTGAAGGTTTGACAGGGTTATTGATCACCAGTAAATGGCTGATTACTTCACCAGTGCTGACATTTCAGGCTTTCGACACCCTTTGTCTGACCTGTATTTATTTTGCAACAACAATGCTGGCACCGTAGCAAGGAGACAGTAGAGATGGTAAACTTACAAAATGCAATAATATTCCAGTAGTTAGTGTCATATTTCAACTAATGGTTTGTGTTCCCCTGTTAAGTTCTAACTTATAAACAACATGCATACATACATACATACATGTTATGTTTGTGTTTTCTTTCTGCAGGATCAGGACAAGGAGTATGTGGGTTTTGCCACATTGCCCAATCAGGTTCATAGAAAGACAGTGAAGAAAGGGTTCACATTTACGCTAATGGTGGCAGGTGAGTCCTCCTCTATGTCTGCTTACTGGGACACTTTCACAGTTTTGATTGAGGCTCTTATCATGACTGAATATAGCATCACTCCTATAAGGAGAAACATATCACACCATCATATACAATAGAGTGGATCTCAATAAATTGATATCTTCTTGTTTTATGTGTGAAGGAGTACTTTCGTTTTTGGTTCAATCTGAGGAATACAGACATTGCACAGTTGGATGTGATATTTTACTCATGCTGCTTTAAGAATCAGGGTTGTAGTATCTCTCTCTTTCTCTCTGTAGGGGAGTCTGGCCTCGGTAAATCCACACTGATCAACAGTTTGTTCCTCACGGACCTCTACAAAGACAGGAAGGTTCCTAATGCACAAGGTAAGATAAGTTCTATTTTTTATATACTTGTTGTCCATGTAAATGAAGTAGAAGAGTCGCTGGAATAAGTAGATGTATAGTCTTAGATTATTAGCTGTCATTTTGCTAGTGCAAAAAAATGTGATGCTGCTCTCTGACCTTGAAGTGTGTGTTTGTGCGCTCTTATACATGTTAGTATACGCTGTTCATAATGTACCTGTATAGATTTAGTTACGTTGCACTTGCATGTGTTTGCAGAACGGATCAATCAAACAGTCAACATCATCAAACATGCAATAAGCATTGAGGAGAAAGGAATTAAGTTGAGGCTCACCACCATAGACACACCAGGGTTCGGAGATGGCATCAACAACACAGAAAGGTGAGGTCATCAACATGTGCCTGCAATAGTGGTCTCCTCCTGCAAACTCAAACCAGCTTGACTCTGACGTGACACACTGTTGTTTTGGTGGCACTGCTGTTTTGTTGGAGATGGTTGACAGAGCAGAGACAGGCTCCAAGGTCATCAACCAGACTTAGACTCTTAGCATCACAAGCCCACAGAATATGCTTGAATATGATTTTGAAATAGCTCACGTCATACACTGCCAGTTCTCCACCAGGGTCATTGTTTTACTTACATAGATTTTATATGTTTGCATCAGCTGGAAACCAATAGAAGACTACATCGATCAGCAGTTTGAACAGTACTTCAGAGATGAGAGCGGGTTGAACAGAAGGAACATCCAGGACAATAGAGTCCACTGCTGCCTCTACTTCATCTCCCCATTTGGCCACGGGTACACTGACATTAAGTTTTACTTCTGCACATAAAGCTAATTTATTAACAACAATACTTCAGCGGCCTTGTCTTAAAGTTCTTCAAAATGTTTGACAAATGTGTTTTTGTCCCATCAGTCTTCGACCTCTGGATATTGAATGTATGAAAGCCTTGCATGAAAAAGTCAACATAATTCCTGTGTTGGCCAAAGCTGACAGCATGACACAAGCAGAAGTTCGGAGAAAGAAGATGAAGGTATGAAATTATAAACACCCACACACGGACACCGCTGCCCTGGCCTGAACTAAGACACATGGCTGAAGCCACAGGTTCTTTGCTATATTAATGAGATATCCAATGGACATAAAAGAGTACCTCAGCGATTCAGCATTGCACTTCCACCTTGTAAGAGACATATTAAACAAGAGAACAGACACGCTATCAGATTGGTGTAGCACTTTAGCATGCTAACATGTTAATTAGAAAAAAAACACAAAGTACAGCTGAGACAGATGGAAATGTCATTAGTTTAGCAGGTATTTGGTCATAAAATAAAGTATTGAAAAAAACAAAATGTTGACCTGATGGTGGCACAAGAGATCACCAAAGTTATTACAATTCATCCTAAAGGGGAGATGAATGTTTGCATGAATTTCATGCCAGTCCATTCCAATGTTTATATATTTTGCTCAAAACCATAGATGTGAACCTCATGGTGGCATTAGAAGAAAAGCCATCCTCCCTGTCTGTTTAAAATTGTGTAGCAACTCATCTAATAGTTGTTATGATACATTTTTGTCTGGACCAAACAGACCAACATCTACAGCCACAAGCTATAAAAAAGAACGTCCGAATTCGACTCAGAAGAGACCAAAATTTACTGACTTTTAGTCCCTAACATGAGTCCAGAAACACTGGATCTGCTTCCCATACTGCAAGTTGTGTCTCTACAAAGATTAGTCATTGAATTGGAAAAGGACTTGAAAATAGCAAACAACCTGTGTCACCTCAGCTTTTTTTGTGGATTGGCCATCCTGTCTCTGTAAAGAAGTATTTTTTTTCAAACATTGTTATTTTAATGTACTCTAGATCAGAGAGGAGATCAAACAGTTTGGGATCAACATCTACCAGTTTCCCGACTGTGATTCAGATGAGGACGAAGACTTTAAGAAACAGGACCAGATACTAAAGGTTCTTCACTTGACTCATTTCATTTCTCGTGGCTGCAATGTGCGTTCTCATCTGCGCTAAGTCTGACCGAGCTATTGTTTCTAATTCTCTCTGCAGGACAGCATCCCGTTTGCAGTAATTGGGAGTAATGTTCAGGTGGAGAATAACGGTCGCAAGTTCAGGGGTCGTGTCTATCCCTGGGGTGTGGTGGAAGGTATTACACACAAACACACACTCAATATTTATAGCTTTTAATTTAAATGTTTTTATTAGCTTTTACATTTGCTTTGGCATTTCTTTCCTTGGGTGGTATTTTCACTTTTCAGGATCACTTTTCCTTCACAGACTATCAATGAATTTATAATAATCTATAATAATCTTTTAGCACCCTGCTATTGTGTCAATAGAGCTTTTGTTGTATTTGTAAAAAATTACAAAGTCTGATCCAGTAACACGTTGTCATTGCATGGTCAGTGGAGGACCCGGCTCACTCTGACTTCCTGCTGCTGAGGAACATGCTGGTGAGGACGCACATGCAGGATCTGAAGGACGTGACGCGAGAGACGCACTACGAAAACTACAGAGCGCAGTGCATCCAGAACATGACGCGTATGGTGGTGCAGGAGAGGAAGCGCAGGTAGGCAGAGACTGGTTGTTTGAACACACTTGACTCAATACGGGCTCAGTGATAATGTATATGGATGTGGTTCTTCTTTGTATGTTTGTGGGTGTGAATATGGCTTTTAGTTTGCGTGAGAAGTATCGAGAGGTGAGCGAGGCAGAATTTCCACTGCCGCTGGCCCCCGTTGACACCGAGACGGAGAGACAAATCTTTGAGAAGGACGAAGAGGTACGTTTCCCACACTGACTCACCCATTCAGTCACTCAGTTATAGAGGTAATCACCTCTCCTTCATTAATTCCCCTCTGCAGCTGAGGAGGATGCAGGAGGTCCTGGAGAGGATTCAGGAGCAGATGCAGCACAGCCAGAGAAGTGGCTGCTGAGTCGCCCATAATTCCCTGGGAGAGGAGACAATTGCCCAGGAACACAGAGGAGGTGCTGTTTATGAAGCTGGAAAATCAAAAACAGAACTTGTATAAATCTGCCATATTGGCATTCAGTTCCTTGTCTGATTGCTGTTGCCCAGGACAACTTAAAGTGAGCAAGGCTGGAATCATGGTTCTCCGAGGATACACAAAAACGTTTCTGTTGGTTTATACAGTAAGGGATGATATGGGTAATTGTGGGTTGCTCAAGCTTGTAAAGGAGTATCCCGCAAGCTGATTGCCTGATCTAACTCCTGTCAGAAGGAAGAAACATGCGTGAACTTTAAACTCTGTTCAAGTGTAAATACATTGGCCCAATCCCAATCTCCACACTCACAGACTCAAAGACTTTTAGACGTGTTCCTGGTAATTCCGCGAGGGCATAAAGCTGTCTCACTCTCAAATCGTGCAAAATCAAGTGCATCAGGGCTGCAGACATTTTGAGCCCTTTTTACACACTTACTGTAAGTCTACATTTCTGTAGACGTTGCCTGAGGGAATAACGCACTGTTCACAGTGCTGTGACGTTAAACAAGACACGTTTAACATAAGTAAACTAACATACAAGGAGCAGCTAAAATAAAAAAGAAATGTACATCTAAGTGTATGATGCTGTTTTGATAAAAACACGCAAATTGTTTGACAATTATCTCTCGTCTACTCTGTAAGAGAAGGTCCTGGGATACATGCAAGTCAGGCAGTCTACACTTAAGTGCCTTGGTCGTGAACAAAGTAAAACACATAAATCAACAGTCCCAAACCCACAATTGTCTGTAACATGTCACAAAGGGCTATCCCACAATACAAATATAGGTCCTTGCTACCTCGCACTCAAGCACATACCATGAGATGTCTACTAAGTCTGTAAGGACGGGAGTTACAGCTCTTTGAAGGGAGCCAAATGTTGTGGCTCCGTTCCTTCCCTAGAGCCGTGACTTTCTGCTCCCAAACAGCTCTTCATGCAGTACCACTTCTGTTGGTCACTGCCTAAGTTACATTCTTATTTGTTGCAAGAAATAAATATGCAAGAAGGAAAGGATTGGCTCTAAGACGGGACTCAGAGTTTGTTCGCAACTGACCCATCACTAGTGAGAGTATAGGTTCAGGGTTTAAAGTGGAGATTAGGATTAGGCCTTAGTCATGCTAAACTCCCGGGCATGTTTATTTACATGCAGCTAGGAGTAGCATGTTCCAGCCTTAAGCAGCAACAGGCTCAGTGGTGTTCAAGAGCATGCCAGAAGGTCACAGGTAGGTTGATTCTGTGATTTTCAGGTATAAGTCACTCTATCCAAAGACACAGTTGCTCTGCTGCTACAATTAATTGTTTTTTTCTCCATTTGTTTTATTGTTATTCATTTTATTTATTTATTGTGTTTCAGGACATCTCCTTGATTAGTAACCTTGATAAGTTTTAAGCCTGCCATCTAGGGATCATTGTTAACATTGATGTTTGCGTTTGGTGTTTATGTAAACTTTATTTTTCATGTTTTATTACTTGAGTCAAATGTTTTTCCGCTTTTTTTTTTTTTCATTTTTAATGTTGCTGTTTCAAAAGGACAAAAAAATATAAATAAAAAAGCTTTCTAATTGCAGTGTCTCAGTTTATTTTATAGCAAAACCATTAAACACAGGAGCAAAATGTGTTGTAAATGTAATAAGATTTATTAAGAATCTTTATTATTTTATCAGCATAATTCTTCATCATTAATGTGTTTTCTCCATCATCATCGTTATCTTGAACAGTGGACAGTTCGATCTAAAAGGCAGCCCAAAGTGTACAGGCGATATATAACTTAAAACTTTCTCCATAGGGAAAATGTGTTTTATATTCATATATAATATCAATGTAGAATGAGGTCCAAGATACCGCCCACATTATACAGTATTGTACATGGTCCCGAAAATAAACAACAAAAACCTTTAAACAAAAACAGCAATCTACATGCAAAACAAAACCAAAAAGAAACAAGCATTTAAATTTTGAAGATACATACACTCATATGCCAAAACGTGCATACAATCACAAAGTTACAAAACTTTCATACGTACATACAAATATTACAAAACTCAAATTGAATATTAGACATTATTATTATTATTATTATAATATCAGGAAAAGAGCAACACCTTTTCTTTTTTTGCTTTTTCACTTTTTCCACTCCATGTTTCAGCCCAACTCACAAAATGGAAAACTTAAAAAACATTTTAAAATACAAAACAAAAAACCCCAAAACAATTAGGACAGAAAATCTGTCTCTTCCATTTGCTCAATGTGTCCGTGTTTTGCCAGAGTTGTCACAGTGTTCAGGAAACTGAGTATAGGCACACACGATAGCACCCAAACAGGCTCATACCATTAATCACCTCTGTAAAAAAATAGCCTGCTTGCTACGCGCGCACACACACACACACACACACACACACACACACACACACACACGCTCCATCATGCACAGGGCAAACTGTACAACCAAAACAGCCATGCTACAGGTACAGTAGGGTTAACTATAGTACAGAATATAAAACACATTTAATACAGTTACATATACGGACATAACATACAGAAACAGCAGAAGAGGCGAGTTTGACATACACAGATGGGAGATTTTATGGTGTGACGTGTATAGGCTGGCAAGAAGGCTGTGAAGCCATGAACTTTTTGATTATGTGCACAAAAACACAGACATACACACAAAAATGAAACCCACACCCACACAAATTGACGTGGGTGTCACCAAACATTTTCCATTTTGAAATTAAAAATACTTTGAAACTGAATTTCTGGACTGGTCGATTTAGCTTCAATGTGGTTTGTTGGACATCACTGTCACAAAAAAGATCATGTGTCGCTGCCAAATTATTCTTCATAAAATAACATGCAAACTGATCTATTTTTGTGTTATATCCAAATTTTTTAAGATGTATGCATCTCCCATAATTTGACAAAACACTAGTCATGGTCCACTTAATAGCTTTTATGGAGCTTTTGTCCACATCTCACAGTTGGAGTTGGAGTACTGTATGTAATATAATGCGGTATGAAATTTCAGTCAGGATTATTTCTTCTCGAGTCAAGATTTTTTTTTGTCAAGGTCACAAGTGAACTTTTACACTCAACACGTCTGTCATTGTTTTTTTCCAGATTTACTTAAAAGCTTGTGTCCCAAGTGTTGCGTTTAAGTAACATCAGCATGAGGTCTGGGATGAGGCAGCAGAGGGAGCTGTTGCACTACAATGAAGAGGATGAAAACCTGCATTGCCCTCTCTTAAGAGTGTTGGGGGAACATCACCCATGACAGCACACAAGAGGAAAACCTGACACTGAATGTTTTGAGAGCAGTTACAGGTGGTTGTACAACTTGTCAACATAAACACAAATTTCAGGCATTTGCAAAAAGCAGGCAACTTTACATTTAGATGCTTGTTCAGCATGATGTGTGACATTGCCGCTCTCCTAATACATTATGACAGGTCTTATTTGTTTGGAAAACATGATCTCAGCTGATGAAAAAGCATTAAAAGTTGATGCAAAAAACACACACACACACTGCAGAGAGTTTTGAAACAATTGTGGCTGCGTTCCTGAAAACTTACAAAGCCCTTTGCCTCAAAAATCACCCTTGAGTACAAAGACTTGAAAGGAATCGATGTACTCAAATGACAAATCTGTAGGTGTTGGAGTAGATTTGATTTCTCACAGTGAAATCATCTTGTCAGGTCTTGTCCGTACCTCTGTACGTTGTGTGCACAAATCAAGAAGAATCAAATCAACCCGACAGCCTTTAACATTACCGTAATTCTTTTAAAAGCTCTTAGAGGGAAGCTGACATTTAATTCGGACCAATCTTTTCACCACTGGACAGGAAATCACGTCAAAACAGGAGTGCACCATCTTTATACATTTAACTGACAGCCTGAATTCCTTTTTTGAAGATTAGAAATTGGCAGAATGGGATTTGTTTGTTTGGTGTCTGCTGAGATCAAACTTGTTCCTCTACTTTTTATTCTGCGGTTTGGTGGTTCCTACAAGGAAACTCAATGACTGTGTAATAACCAGCAGGTTAAGGTCACGTTGTCTCTACACATGACAGTAAAAACAGATGCTCTTGTGCTACTGTATGTCAAGCAAACCAAGCAATCGTTACCCTAATTCTTCCACATTATTAGCCCCCGCCCCCCCCCCCATTTCTAGAGTTTTTGTAGGGACCCTCCAATAAAGCCATAATGGTTAGTGGATGAATAACTCCACTGTTGAATGGGACACTTGTGACAGAAGCTGACAGCAGAGCAGCTCCTTGTTCCTTGTTTTTGTCGTTTTTTAACTGCACATCGGATCCAGTTTTGTTATTGCACTGTTCTTTCTTTCTCTTAAAACTATTTGCAAGGTATTTGGTGTCAAGGAACCTTTTGGATGAAGACGGATAGGGCTTAACAATCACTTCATGGAGCTAGATCAAGGAAGAAGGGGGGAAAAAGTTCCTGACGACAATAAGTGAAGAACTGCATCAGTAAGTGACAATGCTTTAGCTCTATTTGGCAGACTGCGTAACATGGACTTCACTCTTGGTCAAAGCCCTGTGTGTAATTCATTCAGCTCAGTGAGGCCACTGAGCTCCCTCCTCTTGCTCTCAACACATCTGTGACATTATTCCACCAGAATGTCCCACATGACATCATGATTTTATGAATACAAAACGGGCATTAATTGTATCACAACAGCAACAGCCTAACAACTCTGTCTCTCTCTTTCTCACACTTTCTCCTCAATGAGTGAATGAATAATTAAGGTAAGTCCTTGATGCCTGAGTGTGAACTGAGCTTATTATGTTAGTGCTTCAGGTTTTAAAGGAAGGAGAGAAGGAAGGAAGGAACGAAGGAAGGTGAAACAGAGTTCCTGTTTTGCAGCAGAGACAAATGTCAGTCTTATTTTCACAAACAATGGCCTGACCCACTGACTCTGCTTTAATGTTACTGTTCACAAACTAAGAGCTGTGATCAAAACATCTCTGGAGACATTCAACCATGTTCTCCAAAAACAGTTTTTTTGTAAATTTCCATGTCTGTCAGAGATTCTCTGCTATTGATTATTGATAGGAGTGTAAAATCTTTTTCTCCTCCTCCATCCATCTGTCCATCCCATCTTTGTTTAAAAATGTTTCAGGCCAGTTTGAGTGTGCTGACAGGGAAGGTTGGGACTGAAACCATGGTGACAGGGTTGAGGACAGCAGCCTGTCCAACCAGCTGCGGGTGGGGAGCCAGCACTGCTGTGGGTTTCCCAAGGGACGGGCTCCCCTGGCTCATCATAGCTGCGCTGTTCACCTGGGTTCCATTAGTGTTAGCTTGAGGATTAGCTTGGACATGAGGCAGGGTGTGATGTGTGAAGGTGTGTGTAATGTGGCCCACCATGGTGGGCTGGGAGACAGACACACCCTGAGGGTAGAGGGTCGGAAGGTGGGATGTCAGGGGACCTCCCAGGTGAGCCACCGGGTGGACGGTGATATGTCCGATGGGCTGGGCAGCTATTGGCTGGTGAGTGGCGGTGGCAGCTGGAGCTGCGACAATTGGCTGAGGAGTGGGGCCAGGAGACGGGGCGATGTGCGTAAGGTGCTTGTGATTGGTTGGTAAGGCGTGATTGACAGCTTGGATGACTGAAGGGTGGGAGACGGTGGCATGAGCGATGACGGTGGGCTGGACCTGCACCGCTGTGGTCTGAATGGGATGAACCGGTGGTGGAGGGGGTGGACCTGGGGCGATGGCTTGGGGGGCAGGGGGAGCAGAGGTGGAATGCGTGGTCAGGACTCCTGAAATAGGCAAGGTGGTGTGCTGGATTGACAGGTGAGGGGTGAGGGCTTGTAAGATGGATGGTGCTGGTTTTGGGAGAGGTGTGGGTGCAGGAATGGGAGCGGGGGCATCCTCGTCAATGTCTTGCTCAAAGTTTTCTTCTCCTTCTGTAGACCAAAGAGGAAACTGTTAGTTATCATGATATGATCCAAGAAACAAAGCAATTTGTATTTAACCCCTACTTACTCCCCCATGCCTCCCCTAAAATAAAAATCAGCTGATCAGCTCTTGCAATTGTTGTGATTAGTCCTGGATAAGAGTATCAGGTATGCAGGTTATATATAATGCATGCCGGGGAGCTGCTGCATCTCATCACTGTACCTGAGGCCGTTGACGTGGAGGCCTGGTCGTCCTCTGGCTGGATGGTCTGTCGAAGGACTCTGTCGATTTCAATGACATCCATGCACTGGCTGAGCTCGTTCTTCAAGTCCGCCAGCCGCTGCTGCGTTGCAATCTTCTCTCTGGCCAAACGCTCCATCTCATGCTCATACTCCTTCTCCTTCCGCTTCAGAGTCTTCCGGGGGAGACAGAGAAAGCAGAGCAGATGAGGATCGCTAGTACACATAAAAACACTTCTGACTTCTAATAGGCGATCATGGTACAATTAAGAAAATTGAAATTCTGCAAAGTTGACATGTGCACTGTAAAATCTCAAATAAAAGCTTGTACAACAGTTATTTCATACTCAAGAGCTTCTCTAACAAATTTGTCACTCACTTCATTGGTTCGGATCAATACCGCTTTGTTTTTTATTCCCTCCCTTTGTGTTAAGCTGCTGTTAAAGGTCTAAACTTCCAGCAGAAGTTTTCAATAAAAGCCTCTGAGAGAAGGGATTATTCCCTGGCATAATGAAAATGTGTTAATATGAAACAGATGGAGGAAGTGTTGAGTTTGCATTACCCCAGCAACGGCAAATTCACAAGGCAAAAATCATAAAAAGGCAAACATCCTAATAAAGTAATGACATATACTTTTTTAAAAATAGCGAATAAAGACCCAAGCCACTATCTGACAATAGCTCATATGCATATGTGAAGCTAGAACTAGTTTTAAATAATCTACAGTTCAAATAACTGCCAATGCAACAGAAAAGCAATTACTTCCAACTATTAACTTTCCTTCTGTGTACAGTCTTCACCACTCCCACATTTCTCCCAGCTTGCACACTCCTAAGCACAATGTTCTCCGTGCTATCCCTGGTATAAACACCAGCAGGAAGACATGCATGCAAATTCAAGCATGTTCACACTACTTTTGTTGGTGTCATCTACTTCAGCTCCTCCCACTGCCTGCGTGCCATGCTTGTTTTTCGAGAGAACGGGGTCAGAGTGGGAGTAAACGTCATGCCATGTTCTATTTCCACCAATCACTCAGGTTCATCATCTCTCCAAATCTGATGTCACTGGATTAATGCAGCCTGAACATTAGTCAGATATGACTGAATGAAGGTATTAATTCTTAGCACGGCACTGTCATGCGCTGAGTAGTAAACCGCATGTGTTTGCAGATTTACAAATGAAATGAAGATAAACACAGTAGGAGACACAAAACGAAAGAAAACTTTCCACGACCCAACACGCCATCTCTGTGACCCAGTTTGTGTGTGGGTCAGCTGACGCATGAACACCAAGCAGTACGACCGGCTAAGGACATTAACACAGATTACCAGGGAGGAATGAGGGAGAGGGGGAGGAGGTGGTAAATGAAAGGGCAATGGGATTATTTGTTGGTAAACAGAGACCAGTCAAATGCTGGTAAATTTCTGCTGTGTGCAGTGGTTACTTTCATCACATTAATGGAAACTAAAAATCCAGTTGACTTGTTGATTAGTCAACATGAAATATGAAAAAAATAGACCTGACAGAAAACAGTTTCCTGTCCTACTGGTGTAACCACACAAGAGAAATAAGAAAGGAAATACAAAAGAGTACAGAAAATATGCACATGGGGACACGTGATCCTACTACAGGACACTCACTTCAGTGAGAAAAGCGGTTTACTCTCCACAGGCATGTGATGGCCTCACATGCATGCCAACTTTGCTGTGAATTAGAACTCCCGTTTTAATTCACAGCCTCTTTGCAAAAGCTACACGTCCAGACTCGATTAACTTTGCCTTCTTATTACAGCTATATACAACCCCCTCCCTCGATGTGCTACCAGCCATGCAGCCTTTTCCCCATAATTGTAGTTAAGTTTTTACAGGTCTTGATTGAAGAAGAGGTGGTTTTGGAAATGACAGCAAATCAGATCAAGAGAGACCTTGAAACATTTCTAAAAATGATGTCCTTAACGTCCTAACATCTGACAACAGAGTTAAATGATATGGCTGGTTCTATGTTAATGATGACTTTCTGTCTTTACTAAGCAGCAACCTCCAGCGCACAAGACTGAAGCTAATGCGGGAGTAACTTACACCTGCATTCTCTCTGACAGCCAGCAGGGGGCAACTCCACTGGTTGCAAAAAGAAGTCTGGTTCATTGGAAATAATGGTAAAATGACCCTACATCTCACGAAGGGATGGGGATCGAGACCCGGTTCCAAAATTTGTCAAAACCCGAAAATCAGTAAGGTCCGAGCTTATCGATACTGCTATCGAGACTTGCGGGTCCTACGATGTAACGTTATGTCTCGAGCATCAAATCCAGGGCTTGACATTAACACCCGCCAAATGCGGGTGGATTTCGGCCGTGGCGGGCCACTCGCACTAGCCACTTTGGTGTGCTGAAAAATTGTAGTCTTGTCAAAAGGCATAATAGCATACGAACTGCAATGTGACACTATGACTCTACAACTCCCATGAGTACCTACACATAGTGTTTGATTGGTTGACTCATTGATCCATTAGTGAAGCCTATTGTCTTGCGCGCTACTGACGAAAAACACTGTAAACAAGAGGAGGTTGTGGAGATTAAACTTGCGGACTGGTCGTCGGACCAGTCTGGCCTGCCGTTAATTATCCACTTAACCAGCGCCAGCGATGACAAAGCAAGCTTTTATAATAGCAGGTGAATCCGCACAACAGGCGCGTGTCACTTTCTCACTTCTCTCGTGAATGCGCAAGTCAAATATGACATCCACCCTTTTGTAAAAGAGAATATATAAAGTTGAATCTGTCACACATCAGCCCTCAATTGTCAACTTTAATCGTATAAAATGTAATTTCCCAACAACAAAAATGTGGCTAGTGAAAACGCTGCATGGCTAGTGACTTTGAAAAAACAGTAGTAGCTAGTGAGCAAAAAAGTTAATGTCTTGGTCAAATCTGATTTAATTTGAAAAGCAATGGATAAGAAAATCATCAGGCTGCAGTCTCTGCCTGCTCTCTGTGGGCTCACACACACACACACACACACACACACACACACCAGAGCAAGAGACTGCGCCGTCGCGGTGGAATACAGTGAGGGTTAAGTTAGCTCCAAACTACTGTAACATTAGTTGATGACAGCTACGCTTGTTACTGTAGGTATGTGCAATAAAACCTTTGCAAGTAAAATGACAATACTTTATCAATCCACCTGTCTGTAAGGTAACGTTAAACATGTAGAAATGGTTAATTTAATCATCTCTGTCCTCAGCATCTCATCCTCTATGTTTTATAAAAGCACAGCTAACGCTAGCTTGGCATCAGCCAAATGTTAACAAGCTCAGCTGCTGGCTGAGACAAACCTGCCGCCCCTCCTTCTACCTGGTAACGTTACCTGCAGCCAGCAAGAGAGGAGGAGGGACTGATACACACTGATGCTATTCTTTCTAAATATCACTCACTACTTGTGATGTCAGATAAAGTTATTGAGTTATTTTGCTGTTGTAAACATTAATGTAGCTGCTCTAGAAACAACATTTAACTGTATTTAAAATATCAAATTAAAAACAACCAGGCAGTTAATATGCACACTTCAATAAATGTTAATTTATCGCAAGTGATATGTCATCTCAGTATATAACATTATTGCATATTGAATATTTTCCTCATTCCGCTGGGTCTAGTCTTACCAAATAACCATCACCAAATAATAGCGAAGTATCGATAGTGGTATCGATAAAGAATCAGATCATTAAGCAGTCTCAATAAGGGAATCAATATTGAGAAAAATTAAGGATCCCCATCCCTAGTTTCACCTGATATATAAACTTTCCTAATGAGTTCATGGTCACAGACACTAGTTTCAAGTCTTCTTCAACACAGCATGATGTTCCTTTAGTAAATTATGGTCCAACTTAGAGGAAAATAAATAATACAGCAGAGTAGGCTTTGGGGCGGGACTGCCTTGTGATTGACAAGTTGCCTGCCATGGTGACCTGTCAATCAGGATAGAGTGACTCGTATCCACTGCATTGTGTGCAATGTAAGCAGTGCTGTTTTAAAAGCTTATTAGAAGTCGGCTGTTAATTTTTTCCAGCAAGTACATTTTGTTTTAAGGCTGTGTTTGGCTAGCCAAAATGAGCATCCCAGTTAAAAGTTAACGTGAATTACGGATGCACCTAGATAAGCAAGCTTGTCAGCGCCACCATCTTGTCCAAATTTGGTCACATCCAGTGTCTTGTTGCAAAAAAAAATTTAAATTTTTTTTTTTTTAAATTAAAAAAAAATTAAAAAAAAAAAAATCACATGGCAGAAGCCAAATTGCCGAACTCAAGGCTTCAAAATGGCAGTCCACAAACCGATAGGTGAAGTCACTGTGACTTCATCCACTTCCTTTATACAGTCCATGGTCTTTAACAGCAAAGTTGATCCATGTCTGTTATATCATGTCTAAGCTATAACTTGCTGTATGCATCTTAGGGTTGTGCCGATGGACAGTGCCCCCCCATCCATTCCCATGTTTCAGTGTAGACATCATCCAATGGCAATTTCGTAGACATCGCCAGACCCTAATAAATATGTACCCTCACACAAGTATACTGCTTTGACAAGACAAAACGTGACACTACTGACACACATACAGTCACACAAACTACAGACATTCTGTGAAACACAAAACATTATCTAGCACAAGCTGGCTGCAGACTGCTTATTTATGTGCGCATGTGCATCAACATCACTTCAAGGTCTTGCCATACAACCCCAGACACCATTAGGCCTGCTACAAATCACCAAGGAAACAGCTGTTACCCATAGCAGTTTCCTTGGCAACCTCATCCGTGAGGACTCGGCTGCTTGAGCAGCAGTTTGAGTTAAACACGAGGAGCTATCTAATTGGGTGAAGCATAGGGGTAATTACATATATGGAGTGATGTGACTGGACTGGTTTGCCAGTCGGATGCTTCAGATCACTCCCTACCCCCTCCGCCATCCCACACTCCGTCTCCTCATACTCCCCCATCCATCGCTCACTTAACGCCCTTCCCCCCCTTTTCCCCTCCTTCTCTTCTGCTGCTTCCTCTATGCCTCCTTTATGCTTCCTCTTTCTACATGTCCCCTCTAATACAAAAAAAATGTGAAAATGACTGTCTGTCTTAGGCTTAATCGCACATCTCGCATCTGTGTAGATGTGCGAGCTTCACATGGGCTGATTAGAGGACAAGGAATTTCAGATAGGAGTGACTGGAGTCCCTCAAAGTTCACGTCGGTGCTTCATCATCTATAACCGTTGATAAAAGACCAATATAACCAGAATTTGTTTGGTTTAGTCTTTACATCACAAACACACACTCTCCCCTGCAGACAAACATAGAGTAATGGACCAACTATATTGCTGTGGCCACCTGCTGCCCGTTGCTATGGTTACTAAACATCCTAGAGACAGCAAGGGGACAGAGGACGAGGCGGACGTAGATGAGGAGAAGAAAATGGTTGAGACAAACAAGGGTTAAAAGACAAAGAAAATCTGATGCAACTGTTGCAAAGCAGTACCTGTTATAACCATGGAAACACAGCCGCACCTCGTACCTTACACTGACACCGCCCCCCCTTCGTCCCTCTCTCCCTACCACTCTGCAATCTAGCAGTGCAGAGCAGACCAGAGTGAGCCACGATGACGTCACCAGGCTTGCGCTAGCCATGTGCTCGTATCTCACATGGCTCGGGGAGGGGGGAGGGAGACTGAGGTTTACAGGTTTACATGAGGAGAGGTACGGATAAAGAAAGTGGAGGCCAGTCACTCATCTAGAATAAAAACCTACTGATTATATTATAGTCAGCTTTCATTTCTAACTAAATTTAATAAAGTTTGGAGATTGTGCAGCTGTATTGGGTTGCCTTGGTAAATGGGAAATAATTCAATATTGTTGTTATGGACTTGCAGTAGAATCATACGGTGTTGATAACAAATTTAATAAGGTTAATTATGATTTATCACAAACAAAAAGGCATCTTCAGTTTTACACGTGTCTTGTCAAACGTGATGCACAGAAGTGAAACAATTTATTGGGTTTAACCATTTTAATCTGCAATTTTCCATATTATTAGTCTTGATATTGGAAAATATTCCTATTAATATTCTTTGCACCCATATTGCCACATTAACAGTGTGGACTGAGGGAAATACTGTAAGCAAGAACTATCTCCAGGTAGCTGTGTGGCTACTAGGGCTACTGAATAGTTGTACTACTGATTATACTGCTGATTACATTTTCGATCAACAATCAACATTTTTTGTCTATAAAAAAAAACGGAAAATAGCCAAAACTGCCCTTGGCCAATTCTCATGGAAACATATTTATATTGCTTGCTTTGTACGAGTCAAAAACGCCACAATATTCAATTTACTAGCGTAAAAAAGAAAAAAGCAGTTAATCCTCACATCTAAGAAGTTGAAACTGTGAATTTTAATATAATAGAATTTCTTTTGATTAGGGTTTAATTTGTGAATTAACTTTCTGTTAAATGACTAAATGATTCATTGGCTGTTTCAGCACTGGTAATACCATTATACTGTTGGCATTTGTTTTTATGAATGTAATGAACTGTCCTCTGTACATAAAACATGAAAACGTTATGTTAGCTGAGCAGTATGTACATATTTTCTCCCTAGCAGCTTGGCTGTGCCTTGTATCAAAACCATCATCATTATCATCTCCTGTCAAAGACGGCCTTAAATCCAACGGTGTTGTGCTCCCTGAAGGTTGGTGCAAATTTTGAAGCCAGTCTTGTTCTTCAATCTCACAGCCTAACTTAGCTCCTTCCACTGAATTAAAGGTCATGACGCTTCAACCCCACAAAAAAAGAACCACTGCATCTAGCTCCAGGGTTCCACCATGCAGAAATCCTCCCTCATCTACCTTTGCAGGCTGAAATCTCACCTCTTCAGGCTATACAGTCCCCTCTCCCACACCGCCCCCAGCTCTATCCATCCATATGCAATGTTAGTTCTCTACACAGGTACAAATCTTTCCCCAAACACTGGATTTACCATTATTTAGCAGATGCCATGTCATAGTCACAAGGGACTTACCAACACAAACGGCTTAATGGCTAACAAAACAGGCATTGCATGTCAATTACACTGGACCAAAGCCTGTGCTGTTCCCAGAGCTAAACCAATCGATTCAAGACTGGAAGAGGATGGGAAACAAGAAGGGACTAGCACCCAAAACATTGTGTCAGACCACACAAGTATGTAAAAGCCCACAGTCTTGCCTTTCTGGGAAAGCTGAGAAAATGTACTCAAACTCTACCTGTATGTAACGCAAAGCGCTGCGGAGAACGCTGAGGTTGGAGGTTTTCTTCTCATCAACATTTGGAACGTTCTTCTTCAGCGTCTCAAAACACTCTTTGAGGTGTGCTCGCCTGAAGGGCCAAGAGTCAGAAACGAGAAAGAGTCATTAGCTTGCTGTGGAGAACATTAACCATTTACTAATACGTCGATCATTTGCTTGAGAGCTTAACCAACTTTGTCATTTGAAGACACCTCCTAACTCTAATGCCTGAGAAGGATTTCATGGTTCTAGATAGGATGAGGAACTTTCATGACCTTTGAGCTGTTGGAACTCTGTCATAACACTTGATAAACACAAAAATGTGTTTGTGGGTGGTCAAGCTAAGCTTAATTCCCGGAGAGTTAACACCAACCGCATAGATAAGAAGTTTACACATTATGATGACTAACCTGTTCTTCTCCAGTTTATTATGCACCTCTCTGGTCCCCGCTCTGGAAACACAAAATAAATATTCAAATACAACCATAAACCCAAAATCTAAACCCTTATATCAACTTTAAAATACATAAACTGACCCTCCTGGTCGCCGCTTCCCATCCATTGCTCTCATGTCCTCCAACGTCACTCCATTAGGCCGCAGCTGAGATGCAGGTGGAGCTTGATGGGGAATCAGTGCATGGTGAGAGCCAGTGCCATTAGTGCTGATGGAGGCTGGGTACTGAATATGCACCTGAGGCTGTGATTGGCTGGGCTTTACACCAACCAGCTGTGGACTAGTCTCTACCTTCATCTGGGGGGCACACAACAGGTGAGGAGAGGTTGGCTGCGGCTGCGGCTGCGGCTGCGGCTGCGGCTGCGGCTGCGGCGGGGATGAAGCACTCTTGACTGGAGGGGAGCTGTTGAGCGACGTTGCCGCCGCTGCAATCGCCGTTGGTAGCGGAAGGGGCGGGACCGAGGGTGTCGCAGTAACGACTGGGACCATTGGGATGACAGCGATTGGGACTTGAGGAGGCGGGAGAGATGGGGGCGGAGGGGCTGGAGGGCGATGTGGCTGTTGACGGTGAGTGTCATCGCCCCACGTGATGTGGTTGGCTCTAACTGGCTGTGACGACGTAGTCACAAGTTCCGCAAGTCTCGACTCCGCCTCCCTGTTGATGAGCTCCTTCTCTTTGCGTTGCTCTTCCTCTGTAGGAGGGGAGAGAGAGAAAACACTTGAAGGAGTAAGCAAAGGAAATGTCAAACATTGAACTAGGGCTATAGGACAAGGTGGGTAGGACAAGGACAATAATGATAGTTAGCACAATATAATTTTCCTTATAACAATTAAACAAATGGTCAATAAATGTTTCATTTAATTCATTTGAATCATGAACGAATTAGCACTTATCTTAATAGAAAAGTGATTTATTTTGTTGAGGAAAATAACAGACTTTAAACTTGAAAGAAATAAAGATTTAATATTTATTGGGATAATTATCGATATTGAATGATTTGACATTTTTTATTGTGATAACATTTTGACCATATCGCCCAGCCCTACAGTGAACAGAACATTGGACAACCAGCAAACACTGGTTAAACCTATCATTAGCGCTCTAACACACAGTATGTGACAACCCTGATGCACAGACACGTCTGAACTGAATGTAGACAATGCTCTACTTCCAGTTTGGAAACCATTTACCAATTACTTGTAATTCATCAACCAACATCCAACCAAAGACACAAGTTTCATTCAGGCAATCTTAGCTACAGCAACAGATCACTTTCTCACATCTCAGCACACACAAAGAATGATGTCATCAGGGTATCAGAGCAAAGGGAGTGGGAAATAACCATAGAAATTGTTTCTGCATATGTTTCCTGACTGGAGAGCCCCCCCCCCATCTGCCCTGTTATTGGACTGCTCCAGCACTGAGCATGCTTCCACCCCCTTGCTACGTCAGAGCCGTCTGACCAACAGCAGCAGACTGTAGTTGTCAAAGAGCCCTTCTGCTGGGTGAAATAGAGTCGGCACCGTGACAACAAATAAATGAAGCATTGTTGTAACGCAAAAAGTAAAAAAGAACACAAAAAAGAAGTAAATTCAAAAGTCACATCGTAGGACGGGAATGTTCCCACGCCATGCTCATGTCAAGTATGCAGAGGCGTAAACACATACACACACTTAATGATGTGAGACAGTAGTTTTTGCACACCGTAGGACTCAAAGCACCGTGGAAAGCCCTAGGTTACCATGGAAACAGCAACATTAGAAACAGAAGATCCCAGGGATTCCTCAAACACACGCAACGCTGACACATAGCCCCAGCCATCTCCCACCATTATAAAACAAAATAGAAACACTGCACGCCAA
This sequence comes from Lepomis gibbosus, assembly GCA_029875015.1. Taxonomy (NCBI): domain Eukaryota; kingdom Metazoa; phylum Chordata; class Actinopteri; order Centrarchiformes; family Centrarchidae; genus Lepomis; species Lepomis gibbosus. The sequence continues at coordinate 27,238 of JAPMOB010176173.1, forward strand.
CATGCCTGGTTGCGCGTTAACTTCGCCACATGAAACCCCACGATGATGCAATTTCCTTCCACCTTAGGGCAATAGTTCACCGTTACATACTGTCATCATGATGATATGCACAACAACACTACTTTCCTGCACTTCTGGATTCACATATTCTTTCATTTGTGTCATTTGGCAACAGTCAAAATTAAGACACTATTAATAGTGCTTCCTCAGAGTAACACTGTTCAATTATTCATGTGTTCACATGTCTTCTAACCCCTGCTGAGCAGCGGAAGACAAACCCACAAGGCTCTTTTCCTGCGAGCATTATGCTTTAAGCACTGGATGAGATCTTACATTATCTGGTGTTGATCGACAACAAATTAATCTGCAATAGTGTTAATATTTGTTATTCTACAAAAAAAACTGCCCTAATCGGTCTGTAGTTTCAGATTCTCCAGTGTGAGGATGTGTTTATTTTCTCTGACATATACGCTAACCAACTGGACATTATATTATTAGATTAAATTAGTTGCAGCCCAAATAGCATCTACCAATTATTTATTAGTTTATCTAGTTTCTGAGACAGAAACTAAAGTAGTTTATTAAAGTGGTTTACAACTATGAAAAGTTTGGTCTCCAGTAATGTAAAACAGAGGTTAGATTTTACATGCATTTGCCATATGCATGTGTTAGACATCAATATTGGACCTAGGAGCAAACTGCAGAAGCAAAACTCAGCATCTTGTTTAACAATTAATTTTACCCCAAATGGTTTATCTTGCTTTGGTAATAGAAGCCACACAAACACACCATGCTCCAGATTGTCAAGTGCACGCAAAAGTAAATTACATAACTTCTGCATTGGGAGAGGCTAGGCTGGGGAGGTGGGCAGGGAGTTTGCCCTACTTCCCCCCTCCCCCCCTTCTCTCTCTGACCGCCACTGTCAGTAGGCTGAATGGGAAGGGTGGGGACGAGGAGTGCGTGTGTACCCACCGTGTGTATCTACAGGAGGAGGGGGCAGTGTGCACGTGGTCGGTGTGGGCGGATACAAGCGCGCGTAGGGTAACTATGGGGGGGGGGCTGATTTGTCTGACACGTCATCAGAGGGAGAAACACAAAAAGCAGACCCCCTTATCAAGCCAGTGATCATTATGTATGTCGATTGACAACTCGTCATGTTTCAAACAAGCAGGAGAAATACAAACAAATATTGTATATGCTCGCGCGCAATTATACAAATGGCACAGGGTGAGCGCGTGAGGGCCCGCCCCTGTGTGTGTCATAAGATAGCTGAGCAATGTCAGGGTATTATGTAAAGAGCAGCCTCTGCTCGCCACCGCCCTGCCGGCGCTCGACGGCCAAAAAAATGGAACAAATCGATTCTGAGTAGGCTCTTTTACAACGACCTCTGTTGAAAATGATCAATATTTATCCGCCGAATTTAACACAATGTTTTAAATGTATGCTATTTTACGTGTACATACACTGCACCGTCTACAGCTAGTTCCTTCGTAACAAGCATACAATACATAATGGACCACGGTTACTGACAGGAACTCCTCCGCTGTCTTTCTCACACACAAGCGCGCGCGTGCAGTGAGTCACTTGAGTGTGGCGTTCTCTCTCACGCTCACACACACACACACACACACACACACGGAGCGCGCAAAGTACTTCGGAAAACAACTTTAACCGTTTTCGCATTAAGGGAAGACAAAGGTGTGCAAAAATTAACCACTCGGGGATTGCGGATAGTTTGCAGTGACTTCAGACTCTTATTCTTGGCATGAACCCAGGGAGAGAGACAAACTACAAACGCTTCCGTTCACCATAGGCGGGTCAGTTGAAAATGCAAGCCCCGCCGTTGATAGTAACACTGATATGGTTCCCCAAGAGGCAGTTTAGGATGTAACACACGCTGTTATTTGGTGTCATGCACGTTCAGCGCGATGCGCCAGTCTGCTGTTCAACTTACCACGTGTGGTCTGTTGTTGCTGGGCTTGCCATTCCAGATATCTGGCCGCCTCCAAAAGTGTATCGATGCTCATTGCGCGTAAAACCCTCACGGCAGGCGACCCGGTGGCCCGGGACGGAATGACGAAAAAGACCGAGGGGGTAGGTAGTAGTGTCCCGGTAGGAAGCTCCGTGTGCACGGTTCACACCCGCACGCCCGAGCTTTCCGTCCCTTGTGTTTCTCCTGAAAGCGGATTTTTAATCCGGCCGAACGGAAAGTAGTTCCTCGCGTAAGTAAAAAATAGGATTGCAACAAGATGGCGATGCGAGCACGGGAATACACACAACAAGGCGAGTCGTGTTCTCGTTAAGGCCCGCCCACCCGAATTCCTGTCCCGCCCTGTTACTACGGCCTCCGACAAAACCCGGAGACCCCAGCGCTCCCTCCTACTCCGCGCTGTCACTCTTGGCAACCGTTAACGACCCCTCCCAGCACCCCCTGAAAAAACGCAACACTGACTCTACAATTATCACAACCTCTGCTTTAAAGCTCCTGGGATCACGGGCTCCCGGTGCACTCGCGTATTTCTCCGGGATTCGAGAAACGGAAGTTCCGCGGATGTCAGCAGTCCTCCGTGTTTTCGTTCCCGCACTTGGCCCGCAACGCATGAAGAACAATCGGGAGCCAGCGAGCCAATCAGCGCTCAGAACAACAAGGCATGGTGCTGGTCCACATGGGCACCCGCCCGGCCGGGCGCTGCTCATTTGCATGGCGAGAGCGTGACTGGCCACCCTGCCGTCTCGGGATCAGATCTGTCAATCAAACGACGAGGGGCGGGTCTTACTATTGTATGTGAGAGAATACTGAGGAGAAGCTACTGACCAACATCTACTATTATTATTATTCAGTAGGTTTAGGGTTAATACTCAAATCGTAACCATTAAAACTAAATTCAAAAGTAAATCCTGATGAGTATCTATTTTACTCTATAGGTACTGCATCATTACATTTAACATGGTGTGCCGGGATATGGTAAGAATTTAATTTATTAAATAGTGTATATATCCCAGAAAGTGTTTTGGAAGCACATATTTTGAGATTAACATGTAGATGAACAACAAATATGTTATATAAGGGCTACTGTCATTTACAAAATACAAGTAGATATGTATTTGTTTCCCCCAAGTAAAATGTTGTTGCCACTATAAGCAAATAGATCAATTAATTGTCACATTTTTTTATATTAAATGGCAGCCAAAATACCTTAAGGATAAGCTATGTCTAACCAATGTATTAATTTTTAAAACAGAATATCAGAATCAGAAATTCTGTAGTGGTCTCCGAGGGGATATTGTTGTGTTACAGTTGCTCAACTTTGTTATTAAGGCATTAAAGAAATATAAATAATAATAAAGATTTGGCAAGTAGAGAATATCTTGATACTTGTAGTTTTAATGTTTTTACTTTTTTGTAATGTTTTCCCTTCACCACTGTAACATTTTATATATATATATATATATACACACATATATATATATCACCTGTACCGATACAGGTGATAGGGTGATAGATGTGGAAAGTAAGAGCAACAGTGGTGCCAGTGGTAATCGGAGCACTGGGGGCTGTGACCCCCAAACTGGGAGAGTGG
>JAPMOB010176218.1:0-15864 GCA_029875015.1 Lepomis gibbosus
ATGTAAGAAAAGTTGACAAGAAAGCCAGATAAAATACGAAGAATTCTGATAAACAGCCCAAAGGCTCACTGAATTGTTTGATGAATATGAAAATAATGTGAATCATATGCTACGACCTTCACAGTCACCAGATCTCGATCCAACTGAACACCTACAGGGAGATTTTTGAAAGGTGAAGCTGTCCCCACAGTAGAGACCCACAGACTTGGCCAATCTACAGTGTGTCAAGGCTCACCGAAGCCGGCATTTTATGTTCGCTTGTCCTTCAATTTGTCACCTATCTCGATTTGCTGTCAATGTGTATTAATGTGTGAATGTGAGTAAAGTCCCGGTGAGTCACTGAAGAAGATTCCACTGCACTTTCAGATTAGAAAACGAGTACCAAATGCACAGCCACAAGCATTGAAAATTATCTGATGGTCAATTTGTTAATCTTATGCTATATTCTGGTTCAAGATTAAGTACATTTTACTAGCATAAACTCTGGGGTTTATTGTGAAAGTGTCCCTGTCTAGAATTAAAATGAAAAGAAAAGGGAAAATACGGATAAAATCAGAAAAAAACAGCCTGAAGACATTTCTAATCTCTTGCCCTGGTCGCTTGAGGGTCAAAGGAGGAAAAAATATGGAGTGCCACTAAGAGGGAAAAGGAGGGCATGGGTCAAGAGAGTCTGAAAGAGAGAGAAATGAAGCAAAAGACAGTGGTCAAGAAGTCAAAAGGAGGTTTTAGCATAGTGGTAGACGGAGGCAGGAAAGCCAAAAGAGGAGGAGGTGGGTTACAACCTTCAGTGTGGAACAGAGATTTATGTGGCTGTAAAACTGGGCTATTCCCTCTTATATGGGACTCTTCCTGTACCCCAGCCTCCCCGCCTGGCCTGCACACACTTAACTACTCTGACATTTATGCTGACAGAAAAACACAGCGCTCTTTGCTGCCCCTGACTATTTCCATTCCCAGGTCCTGCCATTTCACTCCTTCCCTCTTTCTCCTTTCCCTCCCCCTTCCCATCTTCCCCGTGTTACAATAACAGGGAAACAGGGAGTCTGCAGAGTAAGGTTAAGTATATTATTGACTTCACACAGCCACACTCACTTCTCCCTCCATCTTTTCACCTCTTCCCCATCTGTCTAGCTCTACCTCGGCTTCCTGCCTTTGAGGAGAGTGGTTAAGTGCATCATTGACTTCCTCCAGCTACGTCTGTCTGACTTCAAGTCTGCACGCTTGGATCCAACTCAGGGTTTCTCTTCGCCCATTAAACTCTCAGGCGACCCACTTAAACCACACTCAACAAAGTTTTTTTGTTGTTGTTTTTTTTGTTTTTTTAAGCAGCCTAGTTTTTTTGACCACCCAAAAGGAAAATGTGACAAAAAATAGTTTTGTAAAACCAGCATTTGAAATGAGCTGCTTTAAAAGTTGTTTGAAGCACTGACTAAAATAAATGGCACACTTGATAAGATACATGGCTTTGGTGTGAGAGACCCAGGTTCAATGTGTCCCTGAGCAAGACATTTCACCCCGAGTTGCTCCAGAGGCGTGCGACCTCTGACATATATAGCAATTGTAAGTCGCTTTGGATAAAAGTGTCAGCTACAGTACATGAATAAAATGTAAATGGCACGGACTTAACCCAGAGGTTCTCAAAATGGTGGGGCACAGTGCATGGATGACGGGAAAAATACAACATACATCATTACATTTACTGTATTTCAATCAAATTCAGCTTGGCTTTTTATTTGTTACTTCCCAAATATTGTCATTGATTGCTAAAAATTCAATCTAGTTCCGTGCGGTCGTGGTGCAAGAGGGCATAAAAAAGGTCAGTTTTGACCAGAAATATTTACTCTGGTGTCTCACGTCTTTGATAGCTATACCTGTGGCTACAGCTGTGGAGGGTTATTTTCATTATTAGTTTAACTGAGTGGGGCTGCATCCATCAACGGGGTGGGTTTGATTTGTTGAAATAGATGTAAGAAACTCCTACACCATTTTAAGCGGATATGTCAGGTTTATGAACAGCATTTATTATGAGCTGGGAGGCATTTTATGCTTCCAAAATGCTACTAAAAAACAAATGTTATAGGTTGTGAGGCAAGAGAGGATCTAAGAGCAATTTTTGCAACAATAGTGCGTCCAGCTTGTCTAATAAACCTCATCAAATACATACATCTGATAGAGCTCGAGGGTGGGAAACCTGTAGAGTTGCTGACTGACACTACAGACTTACTGGTCGGTCGGGTGGTTGGTTGGTGAAATGTGAAGAGGAACAGCATGAACTTCACACCCATTACACTCTACTGGTGTAACTGCTTGCTGCCAGGTGAAAAGACAGCTGGTGACTCCATGTGTGTTGGGGTAAACACACATCTGTCTACACTATGGATGTATGAAAAGATTCTCACCTAGATCCTTGTGCAGCCCACAGCATACGAATATTAGCTACTACTTATCCCAGCTGGCTAATAATAGACACTGAGATGATGTCACACTCAGTAGCCAGACCCGAGACCAAAAGTTACAAGTTAGAATTAACAAAGCAAAATGGCGATCCCAAATTGCGTGAAATAACTGAGAACAAAGAACAAACAACAAACAAATGGAAGGCAGGAGACAAAAGGAACTGTAGGTTGTACTGCTGGCTCCCAGAGGATTTCATAGATCAGCAGTCAGGGAGGTACAATGGGCCTTTTTCAAAAGACATTCTGACTTGTCACAGTAGAAAAAATGCAGCCGTAAATAATAAAATTATAATAATCATACTCATTTACTGTTTATGCAGGCTTGGTAGGGAAACACACACATAATGCAACACACAGAGCTTGTAAAATATCTGGACCCTAAGGTCAGCAGATCTGAACATCAAATATTAATACATTATTCTTTAAAACACCTCAATAACTAAGGTTCACGTGCTTTTGAATTGTACGAAAAGATAAATCCATTTAGATTTTTGGGGGGTTTTTGTGTTGTGAGTGTTTATTTTCAAAACACCACTTTGGGCAAAAACAATTACCTACCAGTTAGTTCACAACAGGTTTTGCATTTAACAGATGGTTGACAGTTTCAGTTTGGAACAAAAACTTAAATTTAGTCCACCAGACTCTTGTCTTCACAGAAGAGGGGCAAAGAGTTCAGACTAACGTATTAGTGAGCATATTGCTTTTTGCAGATATTTGGTTTTGCTGACAATGCTAATCAGCCGTTAAGTGCATGAAACATACTCCCTGTTGCTGTTTTGTGAAATCAGCCCTCAGTGATCCTCTATTTAACTTTTTTTGTTATTACAGCAGCTGTTGGAGAATTATTTAGATTATTTAGATTTGCTCCACATCTGTACCAGTTTTATCATTGTAAAACTGTTTTTGGGTACGCCTTTTATGATAAAAGCAGTAGCCAAACACTCGCTTGATTGCCGACTCAGAAGGCAAAACTGCACTTTTCTCACTGAATTGATGCAGGAAGGAAACCAGTCACTTAAGACGAATTTTGGCTGCTAAAGTTGTTTACCAAGCACTTTCACAACATAAACAATGACTCAGCCTACATGTCCTATTTCACTGTGTAATTGAATAATGATAACCAATTATTGTGTTTCAATTCAATTTATCGTCTAAAAATTGGATTTATTCCAATATATCCATTTTTGGCTGCCGGTATCTTTGGCGGCCGGATGAAGGGTTCAGTGTCTCTGTCACATGTAGCTGTCATGGGGGCTGAACCTGTGAAAGTAATTGTAAGCTGACAGGACAGTCTCTCTTTAACCTCTTGTTCTGGTGTCAGCCCACCACTTTTGAACCAGTTAAAGTAAAAGAACTGACGGTAATTGGAAATGTCACTGTATCTCCTTAACAATCCCCCTACTTTAATTTTGGAGCAGGATCACCTAAGGCACAAGGCAGACGAATAGCTCTGCACCTGCCAAGAACAGTCTCTTTGTCTCCATCATTCTGTCTCACTTATCCTTTTTCTCTCCACCTGATATCCTCCCTTTTCCTTCCACTCCATCTCTCATCCTTAGTTTTCATGTCTCCTGTATGTCTCTCCTTCTCTCATGCAGTGTGCACACAACCCTGTCTCAATCAGTCCAGTGAACCAGAGTCCAGACAGTAGATTGAGATATTTCTTGTTCTCTGGAGAGATGGAGTGGGTGAAGGAGAAAAAGGGAGATGGAAAAGACTCACAAATGTACAACTTCATCTTAATCAGTACATTGAAACAGACTCCAGGTCTGCACTGGGTTACTTCCTGAACACAAAGGCAAAAGAAAGCGAGAGACACACAGAAAGAAACCGGGAGAGAGTCTGTGCAGTCTTGCCAAACAGCTATAACAGATGGTGCAGGAATTGCATGCTTTTATATCTGAAGCCAGAACTGAAATGCTTTAAGTCACTTTCTTCCCTTGTATCCATTTTTAATTTGACTTTTGACTTTGATTTTAATACTATAACTGCTGACTAAAATAGCAATTCTACTTAAAGGTACTTTAATGTCACATACATGCAGTGAAATTCATTCTCTGCATTTAACCCTCCCTTAAGGGAGCAGTGCTTAAAACTACTATAGTAAAAAAAAGCTAAGGGTCGGGTAGTTCTTCCATTAAAAAAAAGGCACAGGAGGTGACTTCTTTCACATTCACATCAGCAGCTAGCTTAATTCAAAAACATGTATCCCACAAGGAGAACGACAACACTGACTGTTCGTAATAGGTTTCAATCGCACCACTGTTTTCAGTGCAAATACAGTAAAAACATCAATTTTTTTCAACGGGGGGGGGGGTCATACAGGAAATGTTTGTGTGGTTGTTTTCCTCCAACATGGCCACCTGTAACTATTAGTAACAACTTCAATGACAACAATGGTAAAGCAGGCAAAACATCAGAAAAGAGGGTTATGGTTTGACAGACTATTGTACCACAACTTACAATATCTGATAATTAAACACTGTATTACTTCTGCTCGGACAAATCTCAGATACAGTATGAACACACTTAACACTACATTAAAAAACAACAGAAATCCTCAGGTAGGAGGACCCAGGAGGTACAAAATGTTACTGCATCATCATATAGATGGAGGGTCAGCACTGACATCACATATAGTTTCTTAAATGTGAATATGTTATGGTTTTAATACTCCTCTATTTCTTTCGGTTGTGGACAAAACAAGACATTTGAGGACATTTTGTTGGGCTATGGGAAACACTCATCAACATTTGTCACTATTTTCTGACATTTTAGACCAAACAATTAATAGAAATAATCTACAGATTAACCAACAATGAAAACAATCATTTGTTGCATTTTGTTTATGTGTTATACTGACTTATCATACAATTGTTTTTTATTGCATTATGATCCCATACTATTCCAGCACACTGTAAACCTGCACTCTGTCAAAGTAGAAGCACGACAATAGCTGGAGGCAACCGGCTGTCAGAGTCAATGAAACTATGTTGTACGAGGGAGCGAACACTATCAAACAGAAAGAAATACAACCATATTGTGAAATAATGTGGTCTCGGTTTGGCTGAACATTTCTGACAAGTAAAAAAAATTGGTCCCCTGGCTAAATAATGAAAGAAGAAATGAAGTTTGGAATGCAGCAGAGAGAACGGAGGACGTATCAGAGATTCAGAGATCAATGAGGGAGTGAGAAGAAATCATTCGTCAAAGAAAAAAAAAAGAGTGATATCCCAAAAGATGGAGGATGACAGAAAGACGAGTTAGACTGGAAAAAAACCAAGCCAGTGAGACTATATAACGCCAAGAAAGACAAACAAGTCAGAGAAAGGCAGCAGGAAGCACACAGTTGGAGAGGCAGGCAGATGTGCTCTGCTCACCTCCAAATAGACATAATAGCATTTCAACACACAAATGTACAGTATATATAAATAACCACATATTGGAAAAGAAACAGACATATGCACAACACATGAAAAACATGAACCACCTTGAACTTTAATCTCCCTACATCCTGCTGTAATCACCATGCTATATTAAACAGAATTAGCTTCGTTAATGAGCTCATTAATTTAAATAATAATCTAATGGTGTGACTATGAACTTAAAGCAACTAGAAGAAACAGTTTAAACAAAATCTAAAACATGCTAATTTAATTGGCGGGGCCTGTAGTGCAGGTAGAAAGTTTGTCCAATGCTATGCGTGGTATTGTCCTCAAACACACAGCCACAGACACATAGTCGTGCCCAACCTGATCATGGTGGTGGAGTATAATAAAAAAGATATACAAAATTTCTGCATACAAACATTGGAAAACACAGAAACACATTCAAGCACACACATATATCCTCTGTAACACTTGGCATGCTATCCGCTGCCCTGTGGCAAAGCTACATTAAATTAATAGAGGAATGTGACTGGGTTATGACCTCCTTTTCATGCATAGCTCACATTAGCCATTGGGCAATGAATGGCAGCCAAACAATGCACAATGTCCACATACACACACATGCTCGTACAAACAAAACAGAGGAACTGGCCAACAGCATGGCTAATAACTGAACCGCCAGGATTTGGTGTGATTGAGCTAAAGGTAATCATCACTCTGCTGAAGGTAAAGAAGTAAACATCAGCCAGTTATTCGTCTTAGTGTTTAAAGACAAGTCTGGTCTACATTAGGGTTGGTTATCCTTTAAATTTTATTTATCTTTTAACTCTGATTCTGATTACACTTCTCGAACTTCTCGAATTTATTAACAATGCATTTACATACCTCAACAAAGGAGACTCAACTGTTGCAAAGGGATGTAACCCAGTCACCCCGCTCATCCCCTTTATGCTTGGTCATCTTCCCCTTTGTGGCTAAAGAAAAATTGGTTTCTGTACTAGATGGAGAGTGTCTCTGGGGACTTGTATCTAAGAAATATATCTATCTGTATAGTTTATAGACATTATTAATTTACCTTCAATATTAAAAATGTGAATGTTAGCTCATCTGTGTTTTGTACCCTAGTGTGAAATATCCTTACTGCAGGAGATGCATTTTCCTGTGTCGTTTTTAGTGAAGTTAGGCCAAACTTCTGAGCGGTCGCTGCGGTCCGCCATGGTGTAAATGTAAACAGAAGTAATCTATTCTCACATGCTTTACTGACGTAACGTTAGGTCCACGTGGCAGGTCCTGACAAATAAGTACAACTTTTATGGACTGTAAAATGCTCACTGTAGTTCAATCAGAAATATGCAAAGAGTTACAAACCATTAAGCAGAATCAAAATGCATGTGTCTTAACGAATCAACAGTTCTTCTTGATATTGTTTATTTTTAAAGGCCCTGCATACCCACACAGGTGTTTTCAATTACTCTGGTTGATGACACGTCTAATGGGGTTAAAGCTTGATGTTTCTATGCATGGAATTAAAAATCACAAACTCAATGTTCAGTAAATTCTCCCGCCTTGATACAACTAAACTCAGATACCAATCAAGCTCCAATCAAGTCCTGAGAAGAGTTATAATCAGGCAACACCTGTGTTGGTGGACTATGGGTGTGTAAGGGTTTCAGTATTTGAATAACTTCTTCATATTTCATTTTTTTTAAAGGTATTTCTAAAATCGATTTACAACATACTGTACCTGCATATAAATCGCTTAATTTTTGTGGTTATTTTCTGTCATTATTTGTTGATGTAGCTAGGTTTGGTAGCTAGCTATTTAAAGCATCCCCATTCTTAATCCCCCTTCCAAAGCTCTGATTGGTAAAAATGTTTCTCAGGTTGGCAGAAACAGCAAACAATGAGCACCAAGCAAGACTTATCAGAATCACTAAAAAAAACTGGTTGATGTGGGATAAGATGGCTGGAACCAAACAGAAACCACCACCAGCACCTAAAAATTAGTCGCTACACTTCACCAACCTGAAGCCCAAATAAAACTTATGTGTGCACACCACCGTCATCATAGAAATTAACCAAAAACATAAATATGTAAAACTCAAACCTGAAATTTAAACCTGGCTCAGACTACACAGGTTCCATTGGGATTTGACAGCCAGCTATCAACTGTTGTAAGCTACATTTTCTGTGCATAGTTTAGTGTCAGCCCAAAACATTTACAATAAAACAAACAGTGAGAAGTTGACTAATGCATGCTGGGAAAGCCAAATCGCCTGGGGAGCTAATTAATTGGCTGACTATGACACTGCCGAGAGCACTCTGTCTGAATGAGCGTTTAAAGGCGACCGTTCTCTGAAATGTGCAACATATCAGGCCTGAGAAAACAGCCATATCTGGACAACAAACTGCAGGTGGGAAAGAAACTCATGTGTCAGCTATTTTACCAGTTCACAGGATCTGTAACACAACCTTGTGCTATTAAAGTAGGTTAAGCTTCAGCATAGAAACCCAGTTTGGATGTAGGAGGGAAAAGTCAGGTGAGAACAGCTGTTACTGCTCAAAGATTAATAGTGTATACTTGATACATGACTGTTTGAGGGTGTGCTCACACTCCCAGCATGTTTATAGCAGCTTATTCGCACTCTGGAGCATTTCTTCGTTTCATTTTTGCTCATTTGGGCAGGTGAGAACAAGGCCATTGAAGCTGAGGGAACCTGCACAAGAAAATCTCCCTCAGTAATCCAAGTCAACTGTGATGTGATTAAATGGCATAAAACATAATCCACTTCTCTGACAAAAACCTGTAATCTCACAGGATGACAGGTCAAATTTCTTTATATTGGGCAACCTAACAAATTAGATAAATAAAGAGTTAACTTGTTGATGATCCTTGATTTGCACACAACTAGCCATTGAGAATCTAAATAAAAAATGCAGCAAACTAGGGGTAGACGGTGTAGAAAGTCAAACTGTTGTTGACTGCTTTGATAGCAGAAAAATAAAGTGGCTGGTGCTGAAATAGATCATAATCACAATCCGGTGAATTTCCTCAGTGACTGTGTTTTGGCCCGCCATGTACCGGTTTGAAAAAAATTTGGCCAACTGCCAAACTTATTTGCCAACCCCTGGCATAGACTGTACAAAGGAAGTGGACGCAGCCACCGTGACGTTACCCTTTGGTTTGTGGACAACTGTTTTCAAGCCTCAAGTTTGCCATTTTGGCCGTCGCCATCTTGTTTTTTTGTGGAACCAGAAGTGACCACATTCTCACAAGAGGGTGGAGCTAGCTAACTTGGATAGCAAGGTACACCTGTAATTTATATTAACTGTGATGCTAATTTTGGCTAGTGAAAAAACAGGGTTAAAATAAAATGTACTTACCAGAAAATATTTAGAGCCAGCTCCTTAGAGTGTCTTTTGGTACAATCAAACGCTGAACAAAAAACTTGTCAGTCACAAGGTAGCCACGCCCTAAAGTATACCCTTTTTACTCTAGATGTGACCATAAGTTACAAGATGATCAACATGCTGTATTGAAGAAGATATGAAACTAGCAAATGAGACCCTAACCTTATTGGGAAAGTGTTTACAGCGCTAATAAATCAAGTGAGAAGTATGGTCATTTTGTCATTGACCCCAATGACTTCTTTTTGCAACTAGTGAAGTCGCCACCTGCTGGCCATTAGAAAGGTTTAGGGCACTTCCCTTTTTAGACCCAGAGGTTCCCGCTTAGTTGATATATATAAAAAATGATATGTTAAATGTTCCACATGTATGCATTCTGCAGAGCATCATGATGAACACCTGTGATCGTAGTATATAGAAGAGTTAGGAACAGGTTTATCGCTTCAGCTTTATTAGTGCAGCCACTGAAGCTTCCTCCGTGTCTTCATCAAGTGAGCAGCTGCCACTGCAGATGAAAACGGGAAATAAAGTGTCATAAAAAAGCGCTCTTTGGTTTTAGAACATCTTGACAGCAGCATGCGGTCTACCTAAGGCAAGAATAAATGTGTTGAAAAGTATTACGCTTCAGTCAAATCATACCTGTCAATCAAACTGTGTGACTGGGACATCTTTTTACTTTTTCAGATGTTACTTTTGTCACTTTCTTAGTAAGTTATGCCACTTTTTGTGATATTTACTCTGAACAAACAAACCTCGTTGCTGTTGAAAAAGTCACAGGTGATGACTAGATAATGCTTCCCATTAAAGTCCTACCAGATACTTTGTGCATACAGCAGCTGCAACAATGATTTTGCTTGTTGATAAGTGTCTAGATTATTTTTCCGAATAATTTAGTCATCATTTCATCTATAAAATGTCAAAATGTTCAAACCCCAAAAGATATTCCATCTACAAGGACAACAGCACATGCTCATATTACAGAGGCTGGAACCAGTGAACGTTGGCTGTTTTGCTTTGTACATTACCTAATCTATTATCAAAATTAATAGCAATTTAATTGCCTGTTGATTGATAAATTGATTAATCAGCTAATGGTTTCAGCACTAAACTGGAAGTAGATTTAACTATGACTGATTTTATCGATCGGTGCTAAAGCGTAGTGACACAGACATTTATTCGTATAAACATGTCAAAGATTATTTAAGTTATCAATCTGGTCTATTCTACATGAAAAATACAGACTGTTTGTTGGACACTTTGTCTCTCTGTCTGTCTTGGAGCTTCCAAATCCGTCTGACTGGCTGCGTCCCATTTGTCATTCTGTCCATCTGTCTGTCTGCCTGTAAGCTTGCCATCTGTCTTTCTGTCTGTCTGACTGCTTGACTCTTTGCCTTTCTGCCCATCTACCCATTTGCCCGCCATCTGTTTGCCTGCAAGTATGTCAACCCTCTGCTTGTCTGTCTGCCTGTCTGTCCACTCCCTTAGTCAGACCTGTAGATGACAGTGCATTCACTTCAGTAGAAACAGTTTTGTGGTTCGGTGTCTTTTTTCAGCACTTTGCAGCACTTAAGGTCAGCACACACTACAACAGTTGCCATGATGGTGATCTATTATTAAAAGACTGTAGCTGCAGAGGCCTAGCGGGCCACACACACACACACGTGTGTGCACACACACGCACACATATAGATATAAACACACAGTGCTCTCTCGAGATGAGTAGGCAGTCTGGCTGTCAGGATATTAATTGACTGCTAGAACATCTGGACTTAGACACACATACACACACACAGATGAAAATATGCAATTGTTTTTTAATGTATATAAGAACAAGCATTTAAAAATGATATAAATAGTGCAGATGACAAAGGCACTCTGTAGTACAATGCATACTTGCACACATACACACACACTAAAATTACACAAGCATCAACAACAACAATCTGTGGAAGGAAAGATGTCTGCCAATCAGCATGCATGCACAAACACACTCACACAAACACACACACACAACTGGCCAGTACTCAGAGCTCCTTGAGGAGCCAGAGGTCAGTCAGTTTGATAAAGAATCCTTGCATATAAATTGCTTCATAACAAGCCATCTCTCTGAGGCAGTGCTGCATCTGTGTTTGAGTGTCCAGGGAGGAGATTTGTATATTAGTGCATATAGTGTGTGAATCCTGATGTTTGTGTGTCTGTTGATTGAACAGAGTAGGACCTTGCTGCCTGGGGAACAAAAGCCTTAAAGGCTAAAAAGCCTTTGGCAACCACCAGACCAGGGAAAAGCAGAGCTGCTATCCCCTTACTACTTTTTTATCTGCTTTGCTTTTTTCCCCCCATTACTCACTTTTCCACCTTCAACCTCACACTGCCTTCCTTATCATCTCTTTCTATCACCATATCTTAAAGATTCTCTCCTTCACTGCTACCCTTCACATCCTACAGTCATCTGTCCATCATTTTTTTCACTACCTCTCCCTCAATCTCCCTTTGCCTCATCCTCTCTCTCGCCTGTCAACCCACCCTTCCTTCCTCTCTTCCTACCTGTTTGTTCTCATGTTACTGACACTAAATATTTCCTTTTCTTCACTGGGGAAAAAATGACAGGCAAGATGAGATGGCATGAACGTAAGTGTGCGGGCATGCGTGCGTTAGTGTCACACAAAGAATGAAAGTAGCAGCCGCCCCCTGCGGGTAATGTGGTGGTGGTGGTGGGTGAAATCGTCGGGCCATCCGCCGCTTTCACGGACAGGAAAAATGCAGACACGTGTAGTAAGGTAAGCGTATTGTTGCGATCATCGTCACACACACAGCCACCAGTCAGCTCAGAAAATATCTGTGAAACGGCGATTTAAACCAAACTCACAGGTCCGAAAGAGACTCAATCTGTCCCGAGTTACAGCCAGTGCGCCACTTAAAAGCATCGAAGGCTGTGGGGGAGAGTCGTCACTTTGTTTTATTTTTGTTGGCCAACTTTTGAATTGAACCTCAAACGGAGAATTTTTTGTTTGATTTCTGGAATATAGAAAGATGGACTAGGGTATTTGAACTGAGATAAGGACATTTCTTGGTGGTTGAACTGTGTGTTTTGTATTGAGGGTTTACTGTATAATACACTGTGGTGAGTTAGTTTTTCTTGTCTGTAGGTAGGCCGACCTTATGATATTAAATCATATTTATTGCCATAACTTGACTCAAATTATCTTTATCATACTGGGGGTGTGCTTGTTATGTTGACGATGTAGCCTATCAAAACAAAACCAACATGGTAGCTAACAAATGACATCTGACCGGTGTGTTCACTGTCGCTTCACCTGGTCCGCTCCTGTAAAATATCCACCACTTGTAACGTAATGACTGTGTTTCTCTGATAAACGCTACAATGTGTTGCCTAACTTGGGCGGCATGCCAAAGTAAAATGAGTGTGTGAAACACTGACTGAACTGTTCTTGTTTTTTTCCTTTTTACAAGCCAGGTCAGAAATTATACAGGTATACCTCATTATAACGATATACCGCCAACTCTAGCAACAGCTAGAAGGCATGCAGGGAAGACTACAATATAGACACACACACACAAGTCTATTTTCACCATCTTTCCTTCAGTCTCCACCCAAATCCATCTCCCCCACACACACACACAAACACACACACAGCTATTTTTGGAGAGCCACTAGAGAAAAGGTAGACAAAAAAGAGGAGGTTCACACCAACAAGTTTGACAGGTATAGAGCGCCAAATAAAAGAATCACAAAGATTTATAAAGTGGGGTTGAGAGACCAGGGAGAGAAAAGACAGGAAGAAAGAGAACAGAGAGAAAGAGTGAGAGAGAAAGACAGATGAGAGAGAAAGATAGATGAGAGAGAGAGAGAGAGACAGAGATTGAGAAATAGGGCAACTATTATGAATGAGCTGAAAGAATCAAAATGTCAAGGTGTGTGTGTGTGTGTGTGTGTGTGTGTGTGTGTAGAATTTACCCCAACATCAAACACACATGAACACACACAAACACGCAATCTATGAAGATGTATTGCTCTCGCCAAGAAAAAAAAGAGAAAAAAAAACACATTTGACACACATCACACACATCAAACGTCATCATCAGGGCCATGCTAACAGGTGTGCAAGAAAGAAGACAGCAACTTACTCACACAGCCCAATATCAAAGCTAAGCGCACACACATTCCTCTTGCTCCGTATATGGATACCACCCTTCAACATCCTGTCATTTCAAGAAGAAGACTTTTTTTGGTATGTCGTCTAGATGAAGTTGTTAGGGGGTGGGTTTTGTGAACAGTTTTCCTATTTAGACGTGTCACTTAAAAGCGATCTATCGGAAATCACTATCGTAAAATGCTAATAATCTGGGAAAACATCTATGGTGTATTTATACAGTAAGGACAACTGGGAACTATTCTCATTGGCATGCCAAGTTTATGGTTTAGACTGCTGGAGGGGTGTATTTTTTACATCAACTGTAAATGTGTTAGCATGTTTAGTCAACTGACTGATTAATCGATCAACAGTAAATTAGTAGCGAACAATTTGGATAATTGATTAAAGTCACCTATCAAGCAAAAATGGCAAACATTTGCAGATTCCCCTTCTCTAACTTGATGATTTGCTGCTTTTCTGTTTAGCCTTCAGTGGCATGTAGTGCTGAGCTATTCGAGACCGTTCTTGGTCTCGAGACCGGCCTCGACCACTTTTTAATGGTATTTGTACTCGGTCTTGTCTCAGTCTCGAACATAGACCAGTCAAGATCATAACTTTGGCATGCTTTTGCATTGTCTGATTAATTTGTTAACGTTATTACTTTGATTGGATGCAAAACATATTGCTTTAAATGCAACCAATATTGCTTTAAATGCAACCAATTAAAATGTGTTGTTACCGTTAATGGCTGTCACCCCTCCCGCCCCCCTTCACACACACTCTAAGAAAGTGAATAGGGAAGACCGGAGAAACTGTGGCTGTCTGGAAGCGGGAGGATATGTCAACAAAATCTTACTTATTAGCTATCTAATCTATAAAGGATTAATCAGTCAAACAGCAAAAAAACATTCAGCGGTCTGTCAATTCCACAGTACAACCTTACAGAGACGGCTGGGACCCCGTTATTAACTTTTACTGCCACTTAGAAAGAAAGTATAAATAAAGGTATGCTATGTGTACATGACATTTTTGATCACAAACAAAAATGGGTCTTAGGAAAAAAATATGCATACAACTAATGTGTAAGTAAAGTTAGATCACCTTTATCTACTTGTCAGCTGCATACAGCTCCCACATTAAGGCTGAAATTTGAAAAAAAATGACTTGACATTTATGGTGTTAATTATCGCTATCGAATAATGAGATTTTTTATCGTGATAACATTTTTTGCCATATCGTCCAGCTCTAGTGTGAAATGGATGGTAAGCATGGAAAAGGAGTGTTGAATAAAGATGCCTGAGTTGATTTCAGCTCTTAGTGTTTGTATGTGGGTGTTTTAATGGGAAAGTGGATCTTTCAGATCAATTTGAGAAGTACCTATGATCTCATTCAACATTTTATAGTGTGTCATGTAATGTGGGAAACTTTGTCTTGACTCGCCCTCTCCTGATAAAAAGCCCGCTCCTGATAGCATGCTAACACATGGTCTTATAGAGCCAATTGCATGATTATAGTGTGGCACTTGCATGATTGTAGATCCTTATGGCTTATCTACATAAGAAGAGTTTCAGGCGTGTGTCAGGTGCACATTTACATCAATACAGCTGTCTACCCAGGCTGCGAAACCGCTTGAGTTTCACTGGTGATGGTGACCTAAACTCAATAATGTGCCTGAACACTTTCTGTGTGGACACTGACAGAAGACTGAAGCGGCTGCTGCTGCTACTGCTGCTAATATGCTGCTTTTACTATACTGTTTAGTTGACTGCTGGCTGGCGCTGGACAATAAAAAAAATAATAATTATCGCAACATAATTTTTTTCAATAATAAAACAAATGTTCAATAAATATTTAATTAATGTTTGATTTTATTCACTTGAATCATTTATTTTGCTGAGGAAAAAGGACTGAAAAAAGCTTGTACTTAGTTTTACTCAAGCATATTTGTTGACAAAGATTTTATCATAATTGTTTTTAATGTTCTACCTCAGATTTGTGAACTCATCCACTGTTTGGCGTCAAGTGTTCTGACCATAAAGAAAAGTCTAAACCACAATTAACCATCAGGTTTCTTCATCTTTTACTCAGGGGCAAAAATCAGCCCTTTAACTGGAAAAAAATAATGATTTGATACTTATCGTGATAAATATCGATATCAAAAGATATAATACTTTTTATCGTGATAACATTTTTGGCCATATCGTCGCGCCCTACTGCTGGCCAGATAAAACAAGCAATTTAAATTTGTTACCTCAAGCTCTGAGAACTTTAATTGAAAAATCGTCTACAGAATAATAAATAATTAAAGTAATCTTAAGTTGCAGCCCTTAATATTAGGGCTGCAACTAACGACTATTTTAATAGTCGACTAGTCACCGACTATTGAAACGATTAGTCGACTAATCAGATAATTATTAAATTTTTCTAAAATTTAGCATGAGATTGCTTTAACTCTGT
>JAPMOB010176239.1:0-13966 GCA_029875015.1 Lepomis gibbosus
ACTAGTCAAACGAACCGCGCTTTGGTGGTCAAACGCACTCGGGCACGGTTCAAACTGGCTAGTGTGAGTACACCCTCAGTGTCTGTGTCCTTGGTGGCATACAAGGGCTGAAGCACCAGGCATCCTCAGCATTTAAGAGTGAATTCAAATAATTGTTTTCATAGTCATCAAGTTTACAAAGTGTCAGCATCAAATCAAGTGTTAACGTAGAGTATAGTATACAGTGTCTATATAGTTCAGGCCAAACAACACACACAAGCTGGTGAACCCAAGTTAATCAAAACTGCATGGTACTCTACTCTAGCCTCTCAATCAAGGATTAAACCTGCATTCATTGATTTTTTTAAGCAGCTGTAAACACAACATTGAGGTTGTATCACCTTATTTGAGTTTGTGTCCATCTGTAAAAAAAATAAAAAATAAAAAAATCCAGCATTAAGCAGCATCTAATAGATCAGTTTTGAGCTTCCATCTCCTGAGAAAAATTTCCGTCTCTCTAGCTGCTAAATGTTCCACTTAGTTCACCAGCTAGTTGCTCACTTTATCTTTCTTCCGTTTGGTGCAGACCAGATAACGGATCAAAACATTTTTCTGACAACAGCTGCCTACTGTAGATGGAAATTGGGTTGATGAGAGCAATTTGAGTGAACCAAAACACTAAAGCTGCAGGCTATAAAACCAAAACATTGAGCTGATATATGCTAAAACCTTTTGCAGAGCTGAGGGGAACTGCAGGATTTGTAGATAATTCTGTTTGTTTGTCATTAAAAGCAACCCCTTTTACGTTATGTTGTAACTTGACCAGTTGTTAATGGCAGATTGTAGATGTTTCCCATAGGCTGGACTCTCTAAGTGGATGTACAAGTGTCTTGGACGACATTTTAATGTATTGTATTGTCATATGTGTGTTGATGTAACTTCTAAATGTGTTTTTGCTTCCTTTATTGTCAGGGACTCCCTTGAAAAAATATCTCATTTGGCTTTCTACTGGATAAATAAAGGTTTAATAAAATAAAATGAAAATAGAAAACATGGAAGGCCACATCTGATAAATCAGATCAACAAAGTTAGTGCAAAACTAAACACTATGCACCCCCCCACCCCCCAGGAACAGCACTAGTTCAATTTTTGCACTGTGGCCACAATTATTACAAAAGCTGTAAGATGACACATACCTCAAACTCACTCTTTGTATTATCCAAATTAAGTTGGTCAAGGTAGAAATAGGTGTCAGGAGTCTTTGCTTTTCTGTAGCTGGGGAATCTTACCTGTAAAAACATGATATCACAACCGAAGCTTCCTAACGTCACACCTATAAAAGGAGACTGGGAAAATGGAAATGGCAAACATGGGACAGCATTTTGCATTGGGATACATTAGTCATCCATTTGTGTCATGTATTAAATGGTCTGACCCAGCTTAAAGGCGTTTACTGCACTAAGTGGATTTAAGTAAGCAGGCCCGCCGTGTGTGTCTTGCTCAGGCCCAGGACAAGATGATCTCCAAAGCCCCCATCCCCCTCCATTTGTGGATGGCAAAGGAGCTCTCATCTCCCACCCAGTTTTCAATCCACCCCCATTGCAGTTGGGGATGTACTTGTTGCAGCTGCATCTTCCACTTCAATGTCTTTTTTTTTTTAAATAGCTGGCCAAAAAGTCCCTTGCAATCATTTTTTCTTTTTCATTTCTCTGAGCACCTGACTTTTGACGACTGGCCATTTTTAAAGGTCACTGGAGGGGCAGAGAAGTTAAACTTCTGACCTTACAGCAGTGTGACAGACCAAAGTATATTTTGCATTATAGTGAGGGTAAGTAAAATAGTTTTTGACCTGTGTGACAAGGAAAATGAATATAAAAAACAGCTTTTATTTAATTCACTAATACTATATAAAGGTTTCTCATGTATGTATTTTTGATAAATTATTACTGCAGATTCTTTGAAGGTTAGAGCGCCCTTTTGGGCTCGGGACAACTGACCCGATGTTCACCCCGTAAGTAAGGCTTTCAGTAAATTAGGCTTTCTGAAGGGGGGGGGGGGTCTTCTCCCTTCCCTTACAGTCCCACACTTCACAGTCTTTATCACCTTATCAACTAGATGTTGAGATTAAAGCTTCATGAAGCCCCATTTTGTTTTGGTTAAAGGAGATTGAGATTAGAGAAGAAGAGAAGAGAATCTTTGGAGATGAGATGTCTTTTCAGAGATATTCGGAGAGATTTTTTAAAAATGTTAACCCCTTCACTTACTGTTCCTGATGTGCAGTACTTTGCCATGGTGTGCATCTGTCTCTGTGGAGAAAATCTAAAACGTTTAATTTTCTTTCTGAGAGTGACCACGCTGGATTCACAACTTGATAAGTGGCCTTTAATAAAGTTCTGCAGTTATTGCTACTCTCAGCAACAACATTACAAACATATTTTCTCGAGCAGCCTGAAGTGCGACATTAAATTGTCAGTAATTCCTTCTTGCACAAATGAAAAACAAGTTTACTGATTCCTTCATTTATGTTATGCCTTACCACAATCTCCTTTAATAGCACAAATCTGCTCATTGAACCACAGACAGCTGGTGACATTATGTTTTCAGCTGGATTAAAGAGGCGTAATATCATCTAGCGCTGCCAAGAAAAATGTGTTAAAGTAAAAGATAGTCAATTAAAAATCGAAATTACCAGCGACTAAGAAGTTTATTGCATGACAAGGTAGGAGGGACGATCATTACATGGAATATAAGTCAGACGTGACAAAATACTGATGAGAAAACTGAGGGACATTTTCTGTGTCTAATGCCTCTGGAATAAAATGATTTAACCCCTCCAATGACATCTCTTGCAGTTCTGTGAAAGGTTTCACCTATATTGAAATGAGCAAATTAATCCACATACGACTCATGACATAAACATGTCAGGCTCTACACCTGCCAGGATGTGTGGGTGTGAAACCTCCTGTGTAACAGAAATTTCACACTGAGCTACAAGTCCATCAACTGCTTGCACTCAATCCTACAGCAGACCGCATGCTGTGCTCGTGCTCTACACTCTAAAACACCCATGTGTCCTTTGTGTACAAGCAGCTTTGCCTTTTAAAGCTCCCGGATCTCAGAACTCCCTTCTTTGATGAAGTTATAACTGACGTGCTCAAGAATATTTTTACTAAATAAATGGTTTATAACACACTATAATGTAGTTGTAGACAGATTTAAGGATATCTTTCTTCTTTTTTTACAACTTTACCACATTGGTGTTCATTATCTGTTTATACACCAGCTTCCACCTATGATACTAACAAATAAATATACATTAAAATAGAATTGACCCATGCTGCAAGATTTAAAGGCTGCCCTGTTGTTCAGTGATACTCAATGAACATCTTAATTACAAACTAAACGGCACACAATTCTCCTCACAAATTGATGTGGCATTTTACTGCAATAAAGAATGCTTGTTCACTGAGTGAGGATTATACTAGAATACTACTACTAATAATAATAGATATATTTGTATAGCACAGGTATCAAAGTACTTTATAGGAATCAATATAAAACATAGATGAGTTGAATAAAAATTGCTATGTATAAAAAACATAAATAAGCTAACATATGTCACGACCCCCTTGCGATGCCACCTGCAGGATCTCTTCTCCTCCTGCAGTGGAGCTGCGGGCTTTCCGTTGTTCTTCGGGGTTGGCGCCAAGACACACCTGATCCTAATCCACACTCACACACCTGACCAACAGTCGCCAATCTGCAGTTGTATTTAAGGTGAAGCCAAACTTCCAGTCCCTGCTGAATCGTTTTTCTGTATGGCTTGTCACCCACCAGTCAACCTGATTTGTTTTTAGCTTGTGGAGAACTCTGAATTTTTGGATGTCCAACCTTTTTTTTGCATGCCCTGCTCACACCAATCTCTCACTCCTTCAGGAAGCATTACCAGACACGCTTGCCACAATCCAACACTGCGGACTATTCCTGCCTATAAAGACCCACCAGTCAGCTCTGCACCTCAGGAATACAAACCAAATCCCACTGCACTCACCTGCCAGTCCTCCTACCTGCATCATTCTGTTCTTTGTGTCAAATAAATCTTTTAAAATCACCTGTTTGTGTCCAGTCTGCTCTTGGATTCCTAACAAAAAACTGAAAATATACAAATAATGGAAAAATAAATTATGCATCACACAGAAAAAGTTTTTTGTTTGTAGAAATATGTCTTCAGAAGTGAGATGAAACCAGGAACAGACTCTTCAAGCTTTGGTTGGGGCCCTGACTACAAAATCCCTGTCTCCTTTGGTTTTTAGCCTTGACCTCGGAATGGCTAGTAACACCCCACCAGAGGATTTCAGTCTGCATCCTGGCTTATAGAGGGATAAAAGCTCAGATACAGAGGAAGGTGCCAGCCTATGCCTGACATTTAAATCAAAAGAAACAGGCAGCCAGTGCAAGGATGCAGCATTTTGGACTAATTGTAGGTGATGAATTGATTTCAGACTGAGATAGGTATATAGGGAGGTCCAATTGTCATTGTGGAAGGAGCACGGATAAGTTTCTCCACATCCGTGGCTGAAATAAAAGGCTCGGCTATATTGCTCAAATGATAAAAACATAACTGAGCAACTATCTTTACATGGGGTTCGAAACACAAATCCCGGTCAAAAACGGGGGATTTTATAGCATATGTTTGAATTGTATATGCTGCATGGGGGGACCAAGTACAAAGTAATCGGATTTTGTAAGATTTAGTTGCAGAAAGTTGTGTGACATCAGTATTTTATTTCAGCAAGACATTTGTGAAAGGTTGCAATGTTAGACTGGTCACTATAGGTCCGATTGGGATATAGATGATTTGCATGTACATCCCCAATAGAGTGATAGCTAAGATATTTAAGTGCTACCTGAGAGAGCATGGACTGACATGGGAGAACTGTGAAAGTGTTTGCAAGGATGCTAGGCAGGCAAGGGCAGGGACAAGAAGTGGATTACAGGCACAAACCAAAAGGGTTGCACAAAATGTGCACTAGAAACACAGCCTTACTACCCACAGAGAAGCTCTAGCATCAAGGCAGATGAGTCCTGAACTAGACAAGGTCTTGACCCTTGTTTGCTTTCTTTTATCCATGCCGCCACTTCAGACCAGACTGAAATATCTCAAAAACTACTGGATGGTTTGCCTTGTAATTCTGAGCAGACATTCATGGTGCCCAGAGGATGATGATCTCCTTCATTTAACTACTGACATTCTCATCAGCATCAGCTGTACTTTATGGCACCGAAACTTTAGGATAATCAGTAAAGATATTTTTACATTCAAAGATTTTTTTATAACCAAATTCACTTCACATCCATGAGAGCTTCATAAAAAACTATAGTTACTTACAATTGCAAAGATTCCTGAGATCTACTGATTATTTTCTTCTTCAGCCTCCAAAAACACATGCATAAGGTACCTACTGTCTGTTTTCTTGCTAAGGTTTTACTTACAATGACAAGTGTCCTTGTCATCAGCTTTTGTAAACTTGAAGTTTTCTTCACTTCACCTGGCTCTCTTCTCCAGGGCTCCTGTGTGTGTTTGTGTAGGAGCGCACAGAAAGCAGGATTTCTATGATTTCAACACATATTTGAATGGATAGTGAATTTACTGCTTCCTTTTGGATTTGAATGCATCAGAAATACACAATGAGTACCTAGCAGTGTCTCTGCTACTTCTACCTGTAGCTAGCAGCAATGACAACACTGACACAGATATGCCACTTTTTAGTAGTTCCACTTGTGTTGTGTTCAAGCTTTTTTATACAGTCTGTCGGTCAAGAACAACAAATTATAGTCATTTTATGAACACGCTTTAGAAAGGGATTTCCCCCTGTAAAAAACATTTTTCAAAATCTGAGCAGGAAGCTGTTCCCTCCCGACTTTAACTCCTGGGATGGCGTTCCCATGCAACCCCCCCATTTCCACTACCTTAACCTTTTTTTAATGTCCTGCCCCATCCAGGTTGTGATTTGTCGGTTCACGAGAAGTGACATTTACAAGCACGAAGAGCAAAGTGTAGAGCAGTCCCTTCAGGATTTTGCAGGCCTTTGTGACTTGTTTTGCTTTGTGACTTTTGCAGCAAGTGAAAACTGCAAAGGTAGATGGGATTTTTCAAACTTTTTTGATGGGAATTATAGTTCAATCACAGTCTCTCCAGGATTTTGTAGTCCTAACCCTAACCCTGCATATTTTAAGCATGCTTACCTGTGTTCTTTTTGCACTTGGTAATTGACGGGGATGCAGCAGCCTGTGTCACAGTGATTTGTCTCGTCTGATGTCCTTCATGCATTTCTGCCATTCTACGTGTATGTTTTGCAGAGGTTTGTCATTAAACACTTTCCTTATGTTCAGCCACAACACTGCACGTTTTGCAAAAGTTTACCCCCTTGGCAAAGGCAAAACAGTACCCCCTGGGTACTGTTTTGCCTTTTTTTGTCTGCCAATGTGAGACATTAGGTGCGTTTGACTTAATTTGGTGATTTTGCAGCTCCGACTTAACTTGATACATGCTGGACTTAAAATAAGGCATGCTGGTTAGAAATTGTGTTGCCACATGACATTAAAACCTTGTGGGAGCAAGGCGGCTGCAGTCACTGAGTCCGGCTACCGCAGTTGTTTATCTTGCGGTATTTGCAAAGACAAATGCTGCGACATGACAACATTTTGCGGAAAACATTGATGATAGGCAAATTGCCCTAAATTCATGAGGATTTTTTTTTTTTACAGTTTAAGAATAAATGGGTTAGGGTAAGGGTTAATAAAAACATAAATAAATGTTGTTTATTTTGATAAGTTTCATTTAAGATCTGAGTGCATTTAATGAAGGCGGTGATTTCAAAGCCATCACAGTGACTTACCCTGACAGCATTCATTTAAAACTACCTACCTACCCAAAAGCATATGACTGAGTGAGAGACAGTACCTGCTGATTTCAACTCTCCTGAGAGCAAGAAGCTCGTCGAGCTGACATTTCTCTAACTCCACCCTGAGCCTGAGGTTTACATCTCAGATGGCTTGCTGCAGAGAGGGATACCCCATTAAAAGACCCTTTGCCACAGCCTGTCACTGTGAGAAGGGGTTTTCTGCTGTTGCCTCATTGAAAACAAAGCTCAGATCCAAGCTCAACATTAAACATGACTGAGAGTGGCAGTAGCAAGCCTGCGAGCCTGTTTTGAAAAGTTGTGCGGTGCAAAAGAGTGATGATGGACTGGTCTGATGTTCTTACAGAGTGATTGCACTTTCATCAGACTTGCAAAGTGACTGCAGTTATTCTTTTTTTTAATGTTGCTGTGATTGTCGCTGTGTATGTGTCAAGTGATAGCAATTTATCGAATAAACATCGGGTTATTTACGTTCTTTAATATCCTTTTAGCTTTGGATTTTTCAAAAAGCACACACATATAGAGCGATGTTATGACAAGAGAAAATGCTGAAGTGGGCAAAGTTCAGCCAGAAGCTGATGTAAAGCATAATGAAAAAATGTAGTTCATGTTCTTGATAAGAATATTTAGATATACTAACACTTTATTTTGCTAGTTTATCTATTGTTTCTCTGTTATTACCTTTGATTTATCTTTTTTGCTGCTTCTTGTTTTGGCCACATATTTCTACACATTTTTTTTACATTTTCCAAACTTATCCAGGTAGTGTCTACTTGTTTGATGGTGTTTCCTCTTTGTCTGGTGCAGCTTTAGTGGGGAAGCAGGTAAAAACTGGATTAATTTCAACTCTTACTCCTTGTTGGTCAGATTGAGAGCACATCAGATGTGATAAGCATTTTAAGGAGCATTTGTGCCACCTTGATGGAAATATTGTATCCAATGCTTTCTCTTTAGTAGAGCCACCAGTGGTTCATGATCTCTCTCTAGTGTGAGGGGCAGACCTACCATATAGGCTGCAAGGGTCTGTCTTTCAGTCTGTGCATGTCTTTGTTCAGTGTTCTCTTGTTGTTTTTCTCAGCCAAGCTCAAGCTTTGTTCAACTGACTATCTTCCTGTAGCTGCGTAAGAAAATCTGCTGAAACCTTAGTTTTAGCACCAGCCCATACAGATCTCTTGGGGACATCAGTTCTGCTTTAATTGCCTGGAAAGATTCCTGCAGTGCTCTTACACATGTCTACATAGTCCTCTTTGCCAGTAGGTCAGTAGAGGTTAGAGATGTCTGTGAAATATGTAAGGAGGAACTTGCATATGTATGGGGCAAGACATTGGATCCTCAAACCTTTGTGCCCTAAAATTTATTTTAAGGATTTTTTAAGGATGTCCTGTAGTGTTTTTGACCACTGGTGGCACTATAAAGCAGTGTTTGGGTGGGCAGGTCCCTATAAAGTTTATGTTGCAGCAGCACACGCATAAAAACACACATTCGTGGCACAGATGCAGGGGGTGCTGTGATGTGGGTGCATTGCTGCTTAAAGTCGACTGGGATTACTTTTATTGCTAGTTTGTGGTGGCAATGGGATGTAAAATGTTGCAGTTCACAAGAGGATGAGCAGACAACAGTTTTTGACTACTGAGAGCAACAAGTTGTAAACACAACTTATTATCACTGTATCACAAAACAGTTGCACATTTGTTTGTGGACACTTGATGAATGAGGGAAATGTCTCGCTCTCTACCTGTTAAATGCTCCATTATGGTCACCAGCTGGTTTCTAACTTTTTCCGTCTGTCGTTTGGCGCCGAGCAGGTAGGGTACAGTGTGGTTTGTAGAATTCTTTGAGAGCGATGGAATTGAATCTAAATATTAAAGTGTAAAATTAAAATAACCTCTACCTGATGACATGTGTGAGTTTGTCAGGATTTTTGTCTTTACGTGCGACCATTTCACAGTTGCTTCAAGATAAACACTGTTTCAGTGTAACAAAAACAAAATGTAACATCTTAAATTAGTTTCACTGCACCTTTGTGCAAAGCCAAGCCATTATTTTCAATGGAAGATGCAGATGCTGCAAGCAAATGTAGATTGATAATCTTTTAGATTGTGTGCCTTAAGTGAAATTATAAGTCAGGTAGCTGATGCTTTTATTCTAAGTGACTTACAATTGCTATAAATGTCAGAGGTCACATGCCCCTGTATTGGTATACTGCTCAGAAACAATCAAACTTAGGTCTCCTGCACCAAAGGCTTGTGTCTTATCACCACCCCATTACAACTTTACTACTCACTTGATTTACTTCATTGGCAAAATATACACAAAATGGCTACCAGGTTAGAAAATGTTTGTGGTTTCACACATTCTGATTCGAATAAAGCTTTGACTGCAATGTCTTGTTGAATGATTAAGGTGCTTTGTGTGATTTTGACTTGAAAGCATTGACTTAGCAGATTATAGATGTCAGTTGTAAATATATCTAGACTATTTACTGAGGGATGTCTTAATGTAACGCACTGTAGCTCACAGTCACAGAACGTTTGTACATTTTCACCCATGGACACTCCCCCGGATTAAAGTTACAGAGACGAGGGAAGGTTTGAATGGCAGTCATGTATTTCTCATCCATTTCACACTTATCAGGCAGAACGTGTATTGACAAAACTAAAACACATCCTAAAAAATAAAAAGGAATCTGTGGTGCCTATTTCTCTTTTGACATCATGCCTCTAGAGAGTCCACACGCTGACTCTGACCGCTCAGCCCTGTAGAAAATTAATGGACCTGGTGACTAGATCATTTTAATTGCTCACAGTGTGGACATTAGGTCATTGGCCGCACACTGCTGTGTCAGTGTTGTTTAAGCGAGTATGGATCGCAAAAGTTTTGAGAAAGGATGCAGACGCGGATGATGGTGAGGATGCTTTTTTTCTCTTACACCCATTTTATTCTTCACATTTCTTCAGTTTCAGAACAGTTAAAAGAATAGATGCATCATAACTTACATACTGCTAAAGACAGCAACCACATGATATATCAGATGAATATCAACAGAGCTATCCAACTGAGATGTAATAAATTCAGAAAAGTATTTAGTTCTCACATCATTAGGTTTTTGATTATACAGTAAAAGTGTGGTTGAAGGCAATTATGTTGCCGGAGCATCTGCAGCATTTAAAACTAAACACTGCTTTTATGTGCCTTAAAGCATGCAGTCATTGTGTAGACTGCACATAAATTACATGATGCATTTTACACAGACACATCCCCTCAAAATGTTGCTGCTGTGACTGCAGCACTCAGCTGTATCAAATGACCAGTGTGATGGTTTTAGTTGGTAAAAACTAAGCCACATGTGTTTGTGAAGAGTTTGCATTCTTCCCCAAATACATTAAATGAATGAAAGCATTGCGTAAACAAAATGTTAAAACCTGTGAAAACTTTTTCAAATCTTAATTATTTTTCTTTAACATTAAATATTCCTGACTAAGTGAGAAAATATCAAAGTTAAAGTTTGAAACAAGCTGTGCTAGCAGCTCTTTGAGGTTTATCAGTGGTGCTTTGAGCTAATGTCAGCATGCTTACAAGAAGAACAACAACAACACTCGGATGTTTAGTATGTATAATGTTACCTTCTTAGTTTAATGTGTTAGCATACTAAGTTTGTTATCGCCACTAAGCACAAAACAAAGCTGAGCCTCACAGGAATGTCATAGTTTTGGTATTTAGTCATAATTTAAACAAACTGAAATGTTGACCTGATGATGGTGCTCAGTGTGCAGTGAATACGTTTAGTAGTAAGTCACATCAATCCATTCAATAGTTGTGACGTTTCACTTAAGACCACAAATGTCAACCTCAGGGTGGTGATAGAGGAAAAGTCACCAAAGTCATTATGGTTCATCCTCTGGGCACCATGAATGTCTGTACAAAGTTTTACAGCAGTTGTGGTGAGGTTTCACTCTGGATTTAAATATTGTTTAAACTTGATTGGTGAATGAAAGTATATGTGACATCACCTTTTTTCCAACTACAAACAAGGAAGAAAAAAAGACAAAAACAAAAAACACAGAAAACACTAATGTGGAATAACTATAATGATGTTAATCTGGGAACCCATCTCTCTGTGTAAAAAGCTCATTGAGAAAATAGGTTTTCAGAGCCATTAAAATCTCTCTGTTTACTCCTCTGTCTCAAGGTTGATGGCACAAATATTAGACAACTGTTGTATGTATATGTTTGTAGTATGTATATGTGTTGAATTGCACAAGTTATTGATTGGTATAGTTACACCAATGCATGGCCTTTGTCAGAAAACACTGCAGCTTGCATGCATGGATTCTGCATAATGGTGAGTGACTCACATACGCACCCATTATTCTACCTCTTTCTATGTATCCTCAACATTTTTTATTTTTTTTTACCATTTACAAATCATATAACACTGTGCATTTGATATTAGTCACAAAGAAGGGAGGAAGGAGAAAGAAAAAAGGAAGAAAGCTTATTGAGAAAGTTAGAGATTCATGTTTGAAGAGAAATTGTTTGTCTGCAAAAGTGCAATACAAACTACAATAAGGGTACTAAAAAGAGACATAATGTCATGTAAACACTAAATAAACAAGTATTAAAATATTCAAGTTGGAAAATCAAGTAGGAAAACAACAATAATAATTCGGGCTGATTAAAAAAAATCTCAGACAGATAAAATGGAACAAGAAGGAGATTTAGGCAAAGAATATTTTATTCAAGATTCAGGACATCAAACAAAAGCTATGTTGTGGTGTTGACAACAGAAAGACAAATATATGTCAAAAAGCTGCATGAGCATATAAAATGCTGCCAAAACAACAAGATAGAGACTCTACACTCTCTCTAGACTCACACTAGCGTCAGCATCAAACGACAGCATTCAGTGCAACAAGCCGGGATGTTAATCCATTAGGCTGCGTCAAAAGGGAAAATGTGGCGCACACTTGGCAGGAAAATTTATTAGCACACTGGACAAAATTAAATTTGAAAAGTGGCAATGGAAAGGTACAACAACAAGGAACAATTTAAAATCATTGTTTAATTTTCACGTGTAATTGCAGGTGGCGTTAAAACACATCTTAATTTATCACCATGATAAAGGCACAAGAGTTCTCCATTTGACACTAAGTATTTTTTAAAAGGATAAAAAGATAGATTACAAAGTCAAATGCAATAACAGATCATTAACAGTCAAGTCAGACCTGCAGCAGTAAAGCCTGCGGCAGCTTGTCTTCTCCTGGCCACTGACTGGTACAGTGGGGATCCACAGTCTGCTCTCTCACCTGGCTGCCTGCTGCTGCGCTGCGGCTCAGGTGTTCTAACTGGAAAATTGCAAGTGACTTGTTTTGCATAAGTGGTCTTGATAAATTAGCTGCTAAAGCGTAGAAAGCTGCTCTTGTTAAGTTTTTAGGCATGATGGGACTTACTGTGCCTGTAAGCCTCTTCCAGCAAGAGCTTATTAAAAAAAGACAATGAGCTCTGCATCTTTCTGCATTACAAACAGATTACTTCCTACCACTACTAGGAAGAAATTTAATATTTAAAAGAAAACCACTAAACATGCACAGGATTGTCCGTCGACCTTGATTTTTCTGTGCTACATTGTTAACTAGACCACTACATGAGGCAGTGAATAAAGATTACCACAACAGGATCATGTCCTAAAGCTTCGACTCTTACTTATACCTTTGAGACATGCTTTATTTAAAAACAAAGAGCCATCGTTAACAGTTTTAAATTACACCTGCGCTCTTCTTGCTATGACAAAATGTCTGCTGTGAAAAAGGTCTGCTTGTTGTGGATGACTGGCTCATTGATACTCCTGACTGAATCATTTCCTCTTCTGTCTTCTTCTAAAACACACTGTCAATCAGATAACTTGGCATCTAATTGGCACCTTATCCCCTTAAGTCATGGGACTTTGTAAAAGTTTTAACAAAGAAAGCCATGTACAGCTTTTCCTGCTGTCTTCTTCTAAAGCAGGTTACCCCTGGGCTGCTGCAGGTTTGTCCACAGCCCCACAGTGTCCACAGAGTCGTAGAGCAATGGCAACTCCTCCTGCTGGATGAGAGCATGACTCGAGCAAGTGGGCTACATTATTTTTACATGAATTATTATGGACACAGCAAGCAGCAGATGGCATTAGGTTTGGTGCGGGTACCATATTGACCCATAACATTTCTGTATCCCTTACAATTTTAAATTGTTGATATTCTTCCTACGTCCGATATGCTCCAAAAATGATCCTTATGTAATAAAGAATTACAAAAACAACTGGCAAAACTTGTGAAACCACAATAATAATTGGACAAGCACGCTCTCCATATAAGAGCATAGATGCAATTCAGACTACACAGGAAAACACTTACCAGCATGTGAGGAAATTAAATGAGAATCCCAACTTGACGCACTGTCGTTCTACGCTTGTGCACTGTTGGACATTATAAAATAGGCTGTAGAATTTACTCTCTGATGAAAGGCAAAATACATTTAAGAAACCCATCACTGATGCTGTCTGTGACAACTGAGAAGATATTTCTTCCTTAATATTATTTCGTCTCTCTTGTCATGTATGAATAAAGCCATTATGGAACATTTACATAATGGACACCAATATGTGTGCCAGCAAAATAATGAATTCCATTTCTGAAAAAGCGCTTTATGGTATAAACTAAACTATTGGCCTCTTGATTGCAAACATTTGACTTGACACAATAGAAAAAGCATGGGCATAACCAACAGCTTTGACGATGGCTCTGTTCCATTTAGCTGCAACAGTGAGCCAGCATGCACAATACAAGTGAACTGGCACACCTAAAAGGGATACAGCCTGGCTGCACCTGTGTTTGTCAAGTCAACATATTATCTCTGACAAGCTATAATACCTAAAAATTAAAGTCTCACAATGCTTAATATTAATGTACTGGAGCTGTGTGCCCACTCTTATTGCCTCACAAACAAAACTAGAACTGCGAGCAGTTGTAAACGGGGTCCAAGCCACCCGGCGCCAGTCGCCCCCCCGGCCCCCGCGGAGGGCGCGC
>JAPMOB010176255.1:0-25718 GCA_029875015.1 Lepomis gibbosus
CCCCCTGACCGCTTGAACAAATACAGGGTAACTCTTAAACCTTCTCCACATTGATAGCCAGTTCAGCCGCTTACAAATCAGCTGAACGAAATCTTTTCCTTTTGGCTCTAAATTATATTATGTTTATTTGGCATACTTGCGATGAGACTATCTCCAGAGCATGCGTGGAGCAACTGCGCCTTTGTTCAAGTGTCCAAACCTTCTGAGAGTTGTTTTTATGATCATTTTGGAAAAAAAAATGTTGTTGCCAGTTACTGAAGATTTTGCATAGCCTTCTCGAGTAACAGGTAGAATTTAAACTTTGAGTCCGATTGGATTTCTTGGGCGCTAAAGCCTATAATCTGGCATCCTATCAGACTCACAAACGTCACATTTCCCCCCTAGATTGGTCTTTGAATTTATACTTCTTCACAATAGATGCCCGAGAAAGTGAAACGCCTTTTTTTCTGCAAAAACAGCACAATGCGCATCAGTTGAATTCGTTTAAAGCGCGTTTAGGAGATGTGACTTTTGAACCACTGTCAGCGGGATCAGACCTGCAGGAATCCGGCGGCTCGTCGTGTAAATGTAGTTTTTCCAGCACCGCGGACAGCTCCTGGCGCGCGGCACAGCTACACGCGGTTCAAACTTCACGCAGCGACGCTCGCCTTCTCCATCCATTCACACAGCTCCTCTATAGTTCACGGCCGCGCTGGTTTCAGGCTTAAAAACTCAACGCTGCTTCAAAGGATATGCGTTGGGTTTACACAGTCCATTCATCGCACGGCAGCGCTGGAAACTGAGGAACCCTGCACAGGTAAGAGATGTTATGTACAGTCTGCGTGCGCGTTTTTTGCCTCCACTGATTTGCCTAAAGGTGCTTTTTTTGTAAACTTATATGAGCTGGTCTGTTTATTTGGGTTTGAATTTATTGAGGAGTTGATCTCACCTTTTTGTTAGCCTATGTTGACAATTTATTTGCAGTTTACATGATTAAATGGGGTGACTGAATACATAGGTGCGTATTTTGTCATTTAATGACAATACTATTGTTTTACTGAGACTGGGGCTTGTTCACCGAATTATGAGTAAAAGATATCCTATCCTAGATCTCCTTTTCCTCGACCGCTACCTCTCTGGCTACAGCCATGTATACCCCTCCACATGTGCGAGGCTGCTGACAAACTACTAAACAGGCGCTGCAGTAGCCTACACAGCAACCGCCATCCAATCTCGCTCATTTGCCCAAATCATTTTTGGTTGATTAAAAAGTGCAAAATATTGTCGAGAAAGTTGATTTAAAAGTCAAAACCTTGAGAATTAGTTTGTGTGCCACAGGGTGTTGGAGAGAAGAAGATGATCTCCACAATCATCTTTTCATTTTGGCTTTTATTATCTGAGTCATTTCTTAATTGATTCTCAGAAGATATCTAAAATTGTATCCATCATTCTTGTCTTTTTCTTCTGGAAATGCAAGAATCCAGATTTATAGAACCACATCAGTGCAGTAACATCACATTGTTATAAATTCGCATGACAACAATGAGATGTATGAGCTGTATGTGTGGCTATTCTTCGATCACCAGGAGTTTAAAATACATGTTAAACACACAGAGAATATAAATGACCGCCCCAAGGTGCAAATATTTAAAGGAAGTGTATAGCTAATACTGGACAAAGTCATTAAGCGAAACATATACTGTGAATGCTTCCTCCAGTCCCAGGGGCATCTATGCTGCATGTTCAGCACATAAAACACACAATAGAAAAGCCCATCAGAATGCAGTGTAATCACTTCATTCAACACAGATGCAAACAGAAACACTAATCAATTCCTTATTAGTGTTTTATTAGTAGATCAGATACATGTTTCTGAATTCCTTACTTAACAGAATTAAGCATATTTGTAAACCCTCCTCCTGTAAGACTGAGAATATGAAATAATGTGCCAGCCCAGCGCTCACAGCTGAAGATCTTGATTACTGTAAATTATTCAGGTCATGGCTGACTGAAGGAGGCCTCGCTCCACTGCCATCATCTGAATCCATAAAGAAAAAGTAAGAGGAAGAGGCGAGGATGTCTGACCTGTGCTCCCTCCACAGCTCAGACCTCAATGCAGTCGGCCTCACCTGTTACTTTTGATATGATGCTGAGGGGACTCATTGCCGGTGTAAGTGAGGACGGGGGACGGTGTTAATTACTTTGGGCGCTGGACGAACAGAGTTTGGTACCAGCATGTAAGAGTGTTGGAACAAATACAAATGAAAAAAAAACTGACTCATTATCTGCAAAAGAAAAATCAAAGCTGCTGGGGGTTTTTCTCACTCAACTTAAACACCTGAACTTTCTAGTGCAGGCAAGGCAAGTCTGTTTTTACACCAAGTCCCTTTAAAGGTGTAGAAGTGTTCTTCATATAGCTGCTACTGCATAGAGAGATACAGAGACATGAGCGACTGTCCATCGCTCATATGTAAACATTAGTACTATGTGGTTCTCTTTGTTCTGCTTGCGGTCTGTAGTTTTAACTAAGCGACATCAAGCTTGTTACTTTATTGTCAGTGTTACAATGCATGCAGGTTGTATTAGCCACCAGCTATCAGTGATCAAATGCCTCCAGTCCTTTGAAAAAGGACAGCTCAATAGCTTATTCTCCCTTATGGCCATGTACTTACTCACTCATATGCAAACACACACACACACACACACACACACACACACACACACACACACACACACACACACACACACAGATGCAGGTGAGGTACATCAGTTGGTAGTCTGCCAGTGTAGTCTCATAAAGCCTGATCTATACAGTACACCAGGTGCCCATCACATCTGTTAAATTAAATATTTTATGTCCATCTGCACTATTGTAAATGTTGTAGGTATTTATGTGCTGATTTGTATTCTTTGCGCTGATCTGCATTGGTGTTGGCATTGCATGTGCAAACATACACGTCCAATAAGTGTGCTGCCGCTCACCATACACTGATGACGCAGTCCCGATGAAATCATGGTCAAATCATACACTAAGCTGAAAACACAGCACTGTACCTTCAGTGGATTTCTACTCAAGTAGAAAGATTTAAGCATGGACTTACTCAAGCGAAAGCATTAGAGAAGCTTGCAATTAATTAATGATGTGCGCATCACTCTCAGCATAAGATTAACTGCTGCACTGGCTGCAAATGATTCACTCCTATTTTACATTCTTTGAGTACATTTGAAAGGTTTCTAGGTAAGTCCTAGGTCAGCTGCATCAATCATTTCAATTATGAGTAATAATAAACTGTTGTTGATTTGTTCTGCCTTTAGGAATACCATGGTGTTCAGTAGGAGAGTTAATAAAAATGACTCTGGATAATAACTTTTTAAGTCTTTTTCCATATCTGTGGATGGACCACACATGGGTGGTTTCCACCTCAAGAATTTGCCAATTATTAAGGATGTTTTAGGCACAAAGACATAGAACATGTTTGTCTCGGTGCTCCCACATAGCTAGATTTCTGACTGGCAGCTGCTTGATACTGTACCTAAGTCAGTGGTGCCCAAGGTCTCTTTACTTCTCAAGCTGCAAATGTACAGTCAAAAGAACCATCACAAGTGGTGGCAGCTGATCTGCTGTTGATGAGATTGACTGTTCAGGCAAATGATCACATTGTTAGAAACCTGAAACGGACCTGAAATCATGTAGGGGAATGTGCAAAAGCTTTTAGCTGCTTAGTGGGCAAGGCTCACTTGTTACAGGCTATGGTTCAAATGTAATGCCACACACTTTAGTGTACAAATGAGTATTTAGAAACATCTGAATCACAACTTTATAACAGATTTTCTTATGTTTTCAGGTCGCTACCCACACAGTCCTGATCATGCATATCAGCTGAGTGTAAACACTTACACTATGTCCTTTTCGTGTTGCATGAGTCTCTCAATCGAATCAACAGAAATGTTGAGGTACAAGTTCCCAAATGTTTTTGAGTATTAGTGGATGGTTGATTTAAAATGAGATCATATCAGAATAAAAATACAATGACTCTCTGAAATAGCAATGGAATAACCATTGTTTAACCTTGCATGGTGGTATTCCCCAAAAAATATCACGACTCAGTGTGAATGCAATGAAAAAGTCATTTTGCCAAGGCGAGAACTAAATTTAGAGAAAATGAGCATGTATTTTAAAACAACCCTTGCTGTTCTGGGGTATTGTTTTTTTAAAAATATATAAATGGTACAATTTAAAAACATAGAAAAACTAAAGGTGAGCGCTCATCTCATCTCGTTTAAGTTAACGCAACTTTTATTCCCTCACTAATATCAGTTGCCAAGCCAGGAACAGCACTTCTAATAATTTCCCCCCTCCCAAAAAATCATGGCTTTTCAATGTGTCGTGTGTGATGATGAATAATGCAAAGATACAATAAAAACCTCTGAAACAAAAGCACCATACATCCATCACTGTGTTCCAGCCAATCATAGGCCTGACAGTAATGATCGCTGAGATCTCTGAGAGACAAAAAGAGAGGATGAATGTTTGATGAGAGGCAGAATTGGGCTCCTGGGAGGTGAAGGGGGCCGTTGAATACATGCAAGGGATTCCCCCTTTACAGTTACAGAAACTGGTACAATCAGCTGTGAAAGATGGGGCAAGAAGACGGGGCAAGCTGTTTTGAGGTGGATTGTAGAATAATCAGGGACTGAATATGAGGTTCTATTTCCATTTACTGACTCTCTGAAATGAGTGTAATTACAGCTGTGTCACAGTAAACAATAGAAGTTATGTAGCAAGGATCTATATTGATTCATGTCTTCTTAATTGCAATAGCTGCTATAAAATGCAGTCAAAGGGCCTCCTCGCTCTTCAATTGCTAATTGTTTAAATGACCTTATCAGAAAAAGGTCAGCAGTTGTGTTTTTGGGAGACATTTCATTGTTTTACTGATGTAACTTCAGTGCAGTCAATCCTCCTCGCAACATGGTAGTTGAACTGGATTTAAATGCTGTTCAAATACTGTTTTGCTTCTGAGTGGTGTTCAGAGATAAACCATGTAGGATCTCCTGTAAATATCTTATTTGCCTTCACTCCACTCTATAGATCATGTTAGCAGCCATCTGTCTTTTTATAACAGCAAATCGGCTGAAGCATTTCACTGTGCTACTGCTTTTAGTAGCAATGTTTGCTAATGTTTGAATGAGTCAGTATGAGTAATTCCACAGGGGTTAACTGTGAAAACACTTTTAAATGATTTGATAATAGGCGAAAAATGCATCCAATATTGAGAAAAATACGAGCTCTAAATTGTTGGTAAAAGACCTACCAGAGGGTTGCTGGATTGTGAATGCAAGATAACCAACATGAAGAACGTCAAATGAGTTACAAGACTCTGCAATAGTCAGATTAAAGAAACTAAAACTGGCATTTCTCTGTCAGTAGTGTCTGCATTAATCAAAGTGGAAATCAGTAGTACTAAACTTGCTGCATGTCCTTGTGTGTTGACCAACATGAGAAATATCTTTAAAGCATAAGACTTGAGCTATGCTGTATTTATCCAATTATCAACATATCTCATCAAAAGACCAAAAACTGTTACGGTTTGGTTTAGGCGAACCCAGGAGCAGAGACAAATACAACAGAGAGAAGTCTTTTTTTGACAAAGCAACCTGTTGGTAAGGTGACTGGCAGTGCTGACCAAGGCAATGGGCAGGCAGTGTAGCAGATGACGTGGTCCGGGTGGCTCTGTCAGGACTCCTCTGTCCTCTCTTTTATTGTCAGTGCAAACTTCATGCCTTTCTCCTGGAGATGTAAATCTTTAAATTTGAGTTACAAACATATGGATTCCTTTTTAGAAAAGGTTAAAGGTCCAGTGTGTAATATTTAGGGGGATTTTTTGACAGAAATGTAATATCCATAACTATATTTCCAGTGGTGTATAAAGACCTTACATAATGAATCATTATGTTTTTATTACCTTAATGAGCCATTTCTATCTACATACACCTCTTACATGTAAGTTGCCAGGTGTGCACTGGTTTCAACAGTAGCAGTCAAACTGCTCTACAAAGGGCGTTTCATCACTATGTTGAATATGTAACAAGAAGAAGAAGAAGAAGTCTGGTTTGTCAGAAGTAAGAAGTGAAATTTGGACAAATGAAGGATCGCGCATTTTATTTAGTACAAGAGCCGACAAAGTGAGTTGGCCACAGTAGCTTCTCCTACACGCTTGGAAAGGGAGAGGTGGCGACTCAGCCGTGGGTTGCAATTCGCAACCCTCACCACTAGATGCCACTAAAACTTACACACTGAACCTTTAACTAATTAAATTAATTAAAACGAAATAAAACAGCGGGACACTGTAGTTTTTACCAATCACTTCTCAAAGAGGAGAGAAGAAAAATGTCAGCCAGTGCAGTAGTGTGCCTCACTAATGTGTTTTTAATAGTCCAAAAGTCAATGGCACAGAGGAATAAACTTTATTAGACATACACAGTAGATGTTAGGATCAATTCATTGATGATTTTGGTCTTTAGGTGGGAAAAATGCTGAATGTTTACAGGTGCTTCGAGGATTTGAAGGTTGCTTGGCTCAGAAATATATGTGAGCATGTGTGTGTACTCTTAAATCTTCTTTCCGATTAGCGGACCATTTTCAGCCCCCCTCCCCAAACCCAGGACCATTCTCTATGTCAGTTGGAAATGTGATTTCATTTCCCATTACCTTTGCTTCCTCTTAGCCAGCATCCAAGTCATTACACTGGGGATCTTCAACCTGCTCACCCAGGATCAGGGCTGCGTATACAGTAGATGACCTCCACTCTTCGACACTTTCTATCGCCTGGGGGGACATTACCATATTAATGCTGCACTCCACTCCAGGGGCAAATGAGTGTCATAAAAAAAAATCCGACTGGATAGCATCTTTCTCAAACCCCACCCTTACACCTCTTTCACTGCTGCTCACACTCCCATCCACTCCTTCTTTTCCTATTTTTTTCCTGCCCTCTCGCATCTGCTATCTTTTCTTGTATTTTTTTCAGCCCCCATCTACTCCTCCCATTCCTTCACACAGTCTGGTTTGATGTGTGTAAGAAGCTGGCAGGCTTTACGCTCTTGCATTAAAAAGGCCATCTGCTGAAGAGGGAAACAGAGATGGCTGCATAGGAGGAGAGAGGAAAAATTAGAGGCACAGTTTTTCTTTGAAGTTAACGTGTAGACAGAATCCTGGGTGGGATATTACATCTAAAGTGTAAATATTACTCATGGTACTGTGTCTTCCATATACACATACACACAGTATTTTTGGGTTGCATTACACTGATCTAGTGTATGAGCTAGAAACCATGTAATATGTTAATATAAATATAATTTATATCTTAATAGGTTTGACGAAACCCACTGACATAACATCTCTTGTGCCTGCTAAACAAAGTTTACAAATTTATTAAAGGAATAGTTCAATTTTTGGTTCTGGGGAGTTATTCTTGTTCGCTTCATATATAGTGCCAGCAACTGGTTAGCTTAGCTTAGCATAAGGACTGGAAACAGAGGCTGTCTGTACAAGGATAAACTAGCCCCAACTAAAGCTCACAAATGAAGACATTATATTTTGTTTGTTTAATCCGCACAATAACCAAAGTGTAAAAACTAAGCTAACTGGCTGCTGTTGGTAGCTTCATAGTCATAACAGACAGACACAAGAGTGATATCAATCTTCTCATCTAGCGCACTGCAAAGAAGCGTATCTCCCAAAATGTCAAACCAGTGCTTTGATTGTGATTTCAAAATATGGATAAACTTGTACAAACAAATTGTTTTGGCCTAAAAAGTTACAAAGCATTCTTCAGAAAATTAAAGCATGTAGAGGCGATATGGAGATCACCAACTTTTACTGCTCGTGGCTTTTGCACTGACAGAGTATGTAAAGAAAGGTTTTCCAAAAGGAATGTGTTTGCTATCATAATAGGCTGGATATTGGAGTTTAGTGAACAAAGACAGAGAGAGAAATGGAGTCCAGTGGCGGGATGGAGGACTCCTGTGGGAATGCAAGAGAATGACAGTGTGTCAGCCATGAATCCTTTTGTCACCATTCTCTCTTGGGGCTTTGTGCTTAAGTGCTTTACCACTGTTACTGCCGACATTTTTTTCACTGAATATTTCTTTTCAAAATAACACGTTTAGTCAGCTTACAGCCCAGGCTTGTACTGTTTTTCTCCATTTGGGCATTTATGACTTGTGCTGCAATGTTTCACACACTGCTGAGCCATAGTACAGCTAGAATACACTCCCTGAACATTAAAATGTTCTTGTTGTACACAATTGTTTTCCTTGTCTGCAGGTGCCTTTATATGTGAGGGAAGTAGCAGTGACGTGGCCCATTTGCGCAGGCTGTTGCAATGGACTTTCACTTGTTGACAAGATGCTGAGGGAGCAAATGGAAAGTCTGACATCCACACACTTATTTTGTGTGCAAGAACAAGGGCCTTCCACTGTTCCACTGACGGTTCATCAAATGTAATGCAACACGTCACATCTTATTTCTTATTAAAAGACTGCAGATATTTGCACCAGGAGCATCTGTAAGGCGGTCATTCTTTATCAAGCCACTACTGGACTAAGTTAGGCTACTTGATGGCTCAAAGACAAGATATTAAAGGAATATCTAGAAAAACATTAGTTGTTTAATATAGAGGCATCATTCAGTTGTTGTTCTCCTTGAGATGTATTTAAAAGACAGAACACGAAAAGCTCTGACTGGAGTTGGATCAGTTTGAGCGGTTCACAGTGCAGGCTTCCCAGTTCTCCCACAGGACCAGACTGACCACACAGCATGCATGGTCAGACTGGTCCACTTGTCCTGGTCTGTGTTCCACTTTCTCTTCACCCTCTCCATCTACTGGCAAGTTTCCATGGAAACAACAGAGAGAGAGAGAGAGAGAGAGAGAGAGAGAGAAAGAGGGGGAGATGAGAGAAACAGAGAAACCCCCCAAAGAATTTGGTCTGCAGTCTGATTCCTGTTGGGAGCTATATGTTGTTTTAAAAGGTAAGTCAATGATTCTAAACTGAAAGAAAGAAATGAGTATTAATACCTCCCTGTACTGGTTTCATAATCGCTCATAAACACAGTTAATTACCGCTTGTCGGCCTACATGACTTGTTGAGACAGTGTATGTGAAGTAGATCACTGTGGCGCAATAATTTAGTCCACCAAACTTCTCTCACACTCAACACTTACACACTTAATTGAGCCTCTGGGATTTGTGGGGACTGACACCCGGACTGAACCCACAACCCTGCGTCTCCTCTGTTGTGCAAATTCCATACATGAGCTGCATCTGCTTGAACTCCTTGCATGGAAGTGTCACAATACATCGGACATTTAATATAATGATCTATAATTTTACTATTCCAGACAAATTACTTTGGCATGGTAGGAGGAAACCATTATAAAATTAATAAAAACAGCTGGACCACTTTGGGTTTTACGTGGTTTTAAAGTAATCTAACTCAAAAGAATAGTTTGACATTTTGCTCCAACAGATTGCTAGTACTGCAGCATAGGTTCACTTCTCCCCAAAGAACAATCTGTTGTATTTTGCAATTACTTGAAAGCACAGAAGTTGTTTTTTTCTTTCTTCTAGCTTAAAGGAAAACATTTTGAAGCTAACCTCAACCTCTGACCTGGCTGATCTATTGTGTATTATTAGTTTAAATGGACAAAAAATAAATGCCTTTACAATTTCAGGACAGAGCTTAACTCTGCAGGGGTTTTTTCGTGCAACACTGAAATCCCAAATGCAGTGTTTGTCTCAGTATGAGTCACATTGTTTTACTAACATGTCTTTTTTCTTTAGCTGGGAATGAGAAATGTTCACATTATTTCGGGGTCTCATCTCGCTTTGTACTGAAAATAAATAATGCCACATTACAGACGGCAGAACAAATGAATGCGTTTATGTAGCTCCTGATAAAATCATACTAATTCAATTTGTTGGCAACAAAATTAATTTGTGGGCTTCAAACAGATTTCAAAATTTTGCCTTTGTTGTACATAAATTGTACTTTTGTGAAACTGTGTGAGCAGTTAATGTGATTCGGCAAGATGTTCCTTGGGGACATGATTTGGTCTCTCTGTAGACTTTCGGTGTACGGGAGCATGTGCACATGTGATTATAAAAGAGTTGTACAGTCTGCCTTAGAAGGGAAGTAACTGGAGGTCAGACAGACAATGAAACAGGAGGAGAGAATAAAAGGAGTTTCAAAATCAACACACGAATTCTAAATGAAGCGTCTCACAACGAGGGTTTGACTCTGGGCTACTATATAGTATGGTATAAATAATATATAGAAAACCATTTGGAGTATGTTTGTGTTGTCTTCAGTGAACTCTGCTGTGATGGTTAACGCTGTCTTCAAGCTTCTTCCTCATTTTATTAGCTGATTATTTCTAGAATATAGTCTTGTCTATAC
The DNA here is from genome assembly GCA_029875015.1 of Lepomis gibbosus. Classification (NCBI taxonomy): domain Eukaryota; kingdom Metazoa; phylum Chordata; class Actinopteri; order Centrarchiformes; family Centrarchidae; genus Lepomis; species Lepomis gibbosus. The sequence goes on from JAPMOB010176255.1 coordinate 10,441, forward strand.
CTTTTCAACGCATAACAGAATCATTTCAAATGGTAATTTTCCTTCAATTTTCTATAAACTAAATAAATGAATTGTCTTGTCATCTTGTTGCCACATATAATGAACCTTCTTTATTTTTAATCTGTCATGCGTATTGTCCATCATCAGTAAGTATCAAAGGATAAAATTATTTACTATACAAATATTTACTATCCTGTGCAGATGATATCCAATTTTCCCATATCAAATATTTCCATCTGACGAGTCAGTCCCTGGCAGACACAGTGTGTGTGAGACAAAAGGGATCATTGTACGCCAGCTAAAAGGCTGTCACTGAACTTCTCTCTGTTTGATCTGCAGGCTGTAATCTTCAAAAACTCTGAAGAGGAGAAAGGGATGGCACTAATGCTGTAAATGGCCTCTGTCCGAATAAAAACACTGGTACTTTGAGATCTGGTGCTGCTGCGCCTTACTGTTCTTTTCTTCAAAGCCATCATCAAAAGCTGACTGGACGCTGACCAGAAACCACAGGCAGGACGGTGACCTTGTTTTGCCCAAGGATATGTCATTGGGGAAATCCCCTGTGTTGGGGGTGCGCCCTGTGCCCCGACCCCTCTGGCTGTCCCACCTCAGCCTGCTGTGCTTATGTGTGTCTCTCTTTGCCCAGGCTCCCCAGGGTTTGCCTGTGGTGGGTTATAACACTGACTCCAAGAGGGAGATCACACTGGACGGAGATTTGATGATTGGCGGCCTGTTCCCTGTGCACCAGAAGGGTGAGGGTGCAGAGGACTGTGGGAAGATCAATGCTCAGAGAGGGATCCAGAGACTGGAGGCCATGCTGCTGGCGCTGGATGAAATCAACAAGGATGAGCACATCCTGCCTGGGATCAGACTGGGAGCTCATATACTGGACACATGCTCTAAGGACACCTATGCTCTCGAGCAGTCTCTGGAGTTTGTCAGGGCGTCCCTCACCAAAGTGGACGACAGTGAGTACACGTGCCCCGATGGCTCCTATGCCATCCATGATGACGTCCCACTGGCTATCTCAGGGGTCATAGGAGGCTCCTACAGTGATGTCTCCATTCAGGTACGTTCTAATGAAAACACACCAACTGGGTAGGTGGGTTGTCACAGACACTGTGTCTGTAATTTATTTTTAATTTGCTGTAAAACATCATCTTTTTGCCATGAAAGGAGTTGGTCAAAACCCACATTCATTTTATGAGTCTGTGAGATTAAATACACCTTGTATTTAACTAGCAGCTACTGTGGGCTTCAGAGAGAAAGAGGCAAACAGAGGAAGCAGTACAAGGAAGAGAGAAAGTGTGATGGATGGCCATATTTAACTGACCATTTAGACATAAGTACCATGTGCAATTACCCCTTGCGAGATGTTAACACAGGGACTTAATGAGTTTTGGTTCCGCAAGGAGGATCTGTTTACCTGCATGCCCATATGCTTGGCTGATCTAATTTAGAAGATCTCTTTCTATTTCCGGTAATTCACACTTCAGCCGTGGCCCTGTCAGAGGCAGACGTGCTACAGATGTTGTGCTTGGGACTGGCTGACAGGATGACTAGTGACGGCATGATTACTCTCAGCAGCAGTGCTCCTTTCGGCTCACTTGAGCTGATGCGATGAAAGTTCTGCTAATTGGGTCTTCGAATCTTCAGCTATAATACGGCTGCCACATCAGTGTAATTTCAAGTCATTGTGAGAAGAGACAGCGTGTCACGTGGAACTGAGATTTGTAAATATCCACAAATATATGTGCCTTAAAGCATTCACTTAAACTCGTCATTCTGACTCAGTCAGCCAGAGGACCGTGTGCGCTGTCTCGGCTGAAAGGTATGGTTCACCTCACTCGAGACACGCAGCATTGTGTTCCAGATATCTGCTTGTTTGTAGAAAGGAACACAACGCCGCCTATCCTGAAATAATAATTGGCTTCAGATCATTGATAAACAATAGATGCTGTAGGATCTCCTGTCAGTGGCAGTCTGCTGTTAGCAGCTTCAGGACAATAGGCTGCTGGTGGCATCCTACCATACATTTTAGTCAACAGTGGCTAGCAGTAGACATTTCAGCACTGATATGCCAACAATAAATTAATAACAGTGAATAGCTGCTTGCTTCACTGTCTATTTGCTGTCACGTCAAGCGTTTTCCCAAGTGAGCCTTGTCTGTAGTCTGTGGACAAGTTTGGACCCTTTAAAAAAAAAAATTAATTTAAATACTTCCATTTGGATGAGTAAATGCTACTATTAAATTACATTAGGTTTAATATTCGTATATAATATCGTACTGGAACTCTGCAAACATCTCTGTTTTCTGTTTTTCCAAAACAACTGTTTCTGGCTCCCTGTTCACAGTGCCAAACACACAGTACTTTACAATGATACCTTCACAGGTAGAGACCTCCTGGGATATGATGTAAGAGGAGGATTCAGAGCACCTATATTGGGATTCCTGGCGAAAAGTACAGTATGGAAATAGAGGATTTGATAAACGAGATGCAATTTTAGTGAAACTTTGCATCTGGGGCTCCTTAGAGAGCGCCCCTGTCTTGTGGTAATTTATGGCTGTACTATTACAAGCCTAAGGTCTGAGGTCTGCCCTAACTTCTCACTGAATCGTCTTCATCAGTAGGAGTGCACCACAGGACGCAGTTCCCTTTCTCACAATGAATTACCCTCCATATTTTAATGTAGTTCAGTTACAAGGTCTACTAGCTCTTGCTCTTTCTCTTGGCTGGTGAGCCTCTAATCATTCCAGACAACTGCACTCACAGTCTCCGGGAACTGTTAATTTGCTCATGCCTTATTTTTTTAATCACTTGCTAGCTGTGATCCTTGCAACTGATTTAATCTACCTGATGTTTTAAAGATTTGCCTCATGAGATGTGCCCTTTGAAAAAAAATACGAGGTGTATCTGTTTACATGTGCTGCTGTGTTTTCGGGGGCAGTGATATTACACAAAGATATGCATTTGGGGCATGTGAACGTGTGGCATTTCTGCGCTTGCCGCTGGTCGTTGCTCTGCAGATACCATCTCATCCCGTAATGTTTCTGTCCTTTGTCTCTGCCTGGTTTATGCATAATCTATAGCCTTTAAAGGAACCAGCCCTTTTGTGTGAATGGCAGGCGGCTAAGTCAGATGTGTGTATTTCACCCCAAAGGCAAGGCAGTTAGAGGACAACTAACATTATCAGACTAAAGACCCTTATCGCCATGGCGACATGGTGAAACATGGTGAAGTGACAGGTGGCGAGAACGCTGAGTGCCGTCTAAATCTGTCACAATGAAGGAGCGTGTTGCTGTGCTGCTGGTGTTGTGGTGTGACAATCGCAGATATGGGGGCGGATCTGGCTGCAGGCCTAGCCTAGCCATGCTGGCGTTACATGGGCACAGATTGAGTTAAGTGTGGAGGCGAAGTTCTGTGACGCTCTTGCAGGCTAAGTCCTGTCTTCCCCATCTGTGGTTGCTGCTAGGCTGTCTGGTGGTTTGGCAGAGGTGTGCCTGCACACAGAGGATGTAGAGAGATCGGATGGGAGCTCATGTTTCACAGAAACACTGAGACAGTGACAGGCAGATATGATCATGGGGTGGGGGGGTGGATTGAGTCACATGGCATCATATGGCGTCGAACCATTTCAGAATCAAAAGCCTGTATCTTAAACAGTCACAGGGAAGTCTGTGATGCCATCTGGCCAGTCTGAATGAATCTACTTGCAGAGATATGTACAAGTGTTTAGCCTTGAACATCTTCCCTGTGGTCTATCTAAACAGCAGGTTATCAGTGCAAGGTGAGTAATGACCTTGTGTTGACATGTTCAGTGTATTCAGCTTCTTCATTCATGTGTGAAGAGCTGCAGCACTGACAAGATAAATGCTAGCCTACAGTACAAGACATTCAGCAGCATTGTTGCATACTGAAAGCAAAAAAGCTTTAATCATAAAACATCTCCAAAACACTGTCAGTCTGCATCCAGTATATGAAATTCTCTGTCTATAGCTGCTTTATAGAGGGAACATCAGTCTTATTGCTCCTCGGTGTCCTAAAGTCGTGGGTTAATCAGAGATGTATTATATTCCACAATTACAGTCCAGGAACATCTAGCCTCAGGGCTGGCTTCTGATTAATCCATGGATGGGACTCCACTGTTGTTACCCCGACAGCAGTCTTTGCTGCTCAATATGACTCACTAGTAAGAGAGCATCCCCCAGGAAAAACATCATAATCACCAGGGCGCATTAGAGGAACAACACCTCTGGAATGTTAAATACTCAACGCTCACTGAACTATTCCCAGGCATGAAACACAAATCATTTCTGGAACCAATCTGCAAACAACGAAAAATTCTCTAGTTTGATCCTTCAGAGCAGCGCACAAAAATCGATGTCTGGAAGTAGAAACTTGTCTTGTTCCAGGGTATTTGGATGAAAGCTCTTATTGTGTAATGGTACCTTTGTGAATCAACTGAAATATTTTTGTGCACCCTCTGAAATGTGTTCATTTTTTACTGATTTGTGAGACAGGAGAAAGACACACTCACAAGGATGCATGTCAGAATTTAAAGATATAGAATCTAATATGAACACACCGCTTGACATTTGCAGACTAAACTGTGTGAGTGGAATAATAAGGTAAATTTATGAGGTTTCAGTGAGCTCAAGAATTAAATTTTTCATCATTCACAAACAACCCTATTTTATAGCATTGTCTTAATGTGCAGTTAGATCTGTGGAGCATATGTGCCTCATACAAAGGATTTAAGAATGGATACACACACAATAGAATTTATGCTAGAGAGAATAATAATGAATGAACGTATCAGTAAAGCCATGCAGTGAAAATGCATTATTCATGGCTAAAAGTAAAGAACGTGTTCCCAAAATGGTGAATAATTTACATGTTTATTCAGTGGGTTGGCAGAACTCACTATTTGTCCAGTTGAAAGACATATCATGTTCACCTGACGAACTCAGTGGATGTTCCCCGATTTAGCACATAAATGACAGGCTGGCATAAAGTCAGCTGGACGCCAATTTGGTTTCTCATGAAGGTGGATTTTTATTTGACCTGAAACTTAACCCTGACTACGTCTGTGATGTTTGACAGAACAGAGCAAACTGTAAAGAGATGATACTGTACTGAGTCACAGAGGACTCAGAGGAGAAAGAAATGAAATGAATGGAAGCAAGTACACGTGAAAAGCTGAGTTACTGACATTGTAAATGAATAGAAGTGCAGCCATTGCTTAACATGTGGTGTAGTCTGAATGGTTGCTGGGGACTTTGAAAGACTACTGCAGCGTAAAGGAGATTCACATTATCCAGCGGGATGAGGGGGCAGGACCTGATCAAAAAACATCCTTGTATCAAACAGTTCATATTTCCACCCTGTTGAAACTGTTGCCAAGCAACTAAATCATAAGAAATAAACTACTAATGATTCAGTGTATAACTATACACTACGCGTGCGCTGTATGTGCATGCATGTCCGCTCCTGTGTATGTGTTTGCATGTGTGTTTCAGAGTGCTGCAGTGGGCCGTGTATGTGTGATACTGAGTGGAGCTAAGGACTGCTGCTCTGGGAATACAGTGTTATTGCTGTAGAAGCACACTGAGACAGTCTTCTGGGAAGAGCAGATGGGCTTTTCATGTAGAAAAAAATCATGACATCGCTACAAAGTAGGCCTGATATTTCCTGGACCAGGGCACTCTCCAAGTCTCTTATTTTTGTGTTCCTATATATCTCTAGCGCTGTTATTTGACTATTGCCCTGTGTCTCTCCTCACATTCCTTACTTTTTCTTTCTTTTTTTCTCTTTAATGCCTCTCATTCAGCAAAACAGTATGTTCAGCATACATGACATCGGTGCAGTACATGAAACCTGCTGGAGATGTGCTAAAGCATTTCTATAATTAATCAACTATACCAGTAAATTCTACACTTCGGATGCAAAATTTATGGACTTTTATCAAGTTTTTTTCACGTATAAATAGCTATTATGCTGTGTTATACAACTGTATTTTGACATTTCACATGGGCAGTCGGAATTATTCTAGCTCATGGTGTTTGATGGTGCCTTAGGGGTATCTCTATGGAAACAGTATACGACAGCTGAAAAGAACAATCCTGTTAATCGGTGTCTCTGTGTCAAATGCAGCTACTAGGTCCGGTATTCTGTCGTTGCTCAGGAGGAAACCACTTTCACAGTAATCTCCTCAGTAACAGACTCTGCAGCACAAAGCCACACTGGGTCACTTCTTAATTTTCCTTAATTAAATAAAGTGCTGTCTGATGCAGGATGATCCCTATAGCTGAAAGCGTGAGACTGGAAGCCATGCCGTGTGGCAAAAACCTCAGACTGTTAAGACATAATGGTATTAATATATGCTTCCAGTTAATGCTTATGAAAGAATCACAAATAAGATCTGCTTTACATGTAAGCAACAATTCCTACAGGGTGAAACAAGATTTTTGGAGTCTGTCTGTGTTCACAATTCCCTTGTGAGTAAACTCTGAGATTTTATAACCCATAACCCTCCTCTTGTCTGAAATTCTGTCTAAATAAAAATGAGAAAGGCCAAATAAACCTGACCACTTGTTTCATGAACATTACTAACACAAATAATATCACAAAAATACTAGTTCGGTATGGTGTACAGTATTGTATCTTACCCCATTACTAGATGTTACAAGTTGTTTTCAATGAACAGTGGAATGATTAAACTGCAGCATACATGCTATTTGAGTAGCTTTTGTAGTAACTAATCAGCAGGTGAAATAACTAAATCAAATACAAAACTAGACTAAGCAAAGGCTATTTTCCACTTTAATTTCCTGTGCACACACATGCAATTACATTAATTTACTGTGCAACAGCAGAGACAATGTGTGTCTATATGTTGTGCCTCCTTAAAACCTGCAGCTGTAGGCAGGAAGACACAACGCCCTCCAAGAGAAATTTGCTGAACAACAATGTCTGCTGGGTATATACTTGCCATGGAGCCCATAGTGAGTTGCACATCTCTCTCTCTCTTTTGGCTCAGCTTTTTCTGGTGTCATGCCACTTATACCTCAAGCTCTTCTTGTCCTCTAGTATCTTAAGCTCCAGGACTTTTGTGCTCCTTTGAACCTGTTACAGTTGAAATTCTTGAGTGAGAATCCTTGTGCAGTTGCAACTAGTTAGCAGGGTGCCTCAGGGGAAAAGGTGCATCAAAAAGAAGTCTATTCAAATCATATATGATCATCAGTGGTTGAAAAGAAGAACATGGTCACTGTCTTGGTCAGGGAATCCATATTTCAAAATGTGTCAGTCATAGGCTTTGGCGGGTGGAATGGTCTTGGCTTTTCATATAAACCATATGAACATCTATATAATGATTCCCAATAAGCCCATTGTATTGGTCTGGCACTGTGTTTTATAACCTCCATAAGCCACATGTAAGTGGATTACTCAACTGGCATATAGCTCTATTTAATACTCTGCAAAGAAATTTATCATTCACTTCAGCAAGCGCAGCCAAATTTCAGGCACTCAATACCGATATTTATATTACAGGTTAAGTATTACGTCTATTAACAGTGTACAGACATCAGTCAGACAAAGAAAATGTCTAGTTTAAACAAAATATGTTTGACTAGATGACTGAGTGTTAAGTGAATGTTTTAAAAAAAAATGTTTTTAAGGCAAAGGTTTACATTGACTGCTGTTCATCTTGGTCTAGTTCTTTAATCAATGTTTAATGCAAAGTCGTACTTGCATGTACATTTGCCTTTGTTGATGCACCTTCATGTTTTCTGTGCCTTCTGTGCCAAGAAAGACTGATGGTTAAGACCCTTGGCTAAAGTATCACATGTATCGTGATTGGCCTGGATTCAAATCCCACCAGAACCTCCTGTATCTTCCCAACAGTAGCCCTCTCAGCCTTTCCGGCTGCCTTTGTGTTAAAACATACCAATGGGAACCAGAATGTGCTCACACAATCTTTAAAGTGAACAAAAATGCCTATCACAGCAATTTTATCAAGTCATTAATTTATTTAAAAACCCTCACTGTTCAGTCAGCATCTATGGGCACATATATCAAGCTTTAAGTTATCTATACCACCTACAAACCTATTCAGCCATTAGCATGTTACTTACCATCTTCAAGATACTGTTAATATGGAAAGGTATTTCTGGTTTACAATTTTGAATGTCATCTTCATCAAGCCAGCAATCCTCAAACATATTGCTTTTTACTTTCTGAACACATGCAGAAGAAGCCTGAGAGATGAAGGAAAAGATTTTTCAAGTGATGTCACATGTTAATGTAATGACAACGTTAATGGCTGAACTCTGTAGTCAGGGATTTCTTTTTTCAGCGCAGAAACTTAAAGGAAAATGTTACATTTAGGATCTGATATGAAAGATTTTCAGTAAAAAGAAATTCCTAATATTCTTTTTCCATAATGTCTTTTTCATGTATAGAGAGTACTCATGGGACACAACACAAAATACTGTAGTCCTCTTGTGGTCTGGAAGTAAAAGTGAGAGTTGCTGAATTCTTCGTTATGTGATTTGTCAGTTCACTTAAAGTTCACACAACTAAATCCAAGATGTAGCCTCACCTCAATATAAAACAAATTAAGCAAAAGTATTCATATGCAATTATAAAGGAATTGTAGGGAAGACCCTCACGAGAATTTATCACAATGGCAAAAGGTTTTGCAGTTTTTGATAAATAATTGAGTGATGTGAAAATTATTAATCAGAGACGTGTTTATGTGTCATTGTTGATTTGGTCCTAAGAGAGCAAAGCACGCTGCTACCAGCTGTTTCACCGCATGTTGAGAAAGGCCTGTCAAGGCGGTTTAAGGAGAGAGAAAATTTTATGTAGAAATGGGATTATTAGGCCTGTCTGCATAATCAGGGTTTCTCCAGCTGACCTGAAACTCTCAGGGGAAACCAACCTTTGAACTGATATGAAATGCTCACTCATGTGTTTCAATAATCTGCATTGTCCATTGGGTTTTCCAGTTGCTACACCACAGACGAGACAGAAATAGCTCAAATGACCAACTGGTAAATCTGTTTAACATTGCCTCTGTATGACGTTGTTTAGGTGGCGGTAAAAAATTGAGTCCAGTCGCTCTTGCTGTTGCATTTCATCGTTCTGTGAACCGTTTTCTCATTAATTCCAATAAATCTAGTGGTCTGGAAATCACTGCCATTGGCTCATTTAATATGTATCTCTCTGATTCTGCAAAGTAACAAAGATCCCATGATTAAAATCCACTGAGGCACATCACACTAAATTTATTGTAATGTCTCAGTGTACTGCCCTCTTTTTCAGTGGGGGTGCATACTAATCAACAAAGTGTCTGTTAATCCTGTTTGACTTGACCTGTCTGTGTGTACTGCACATTTGGTCTATGTTTGAAATATGTTTAATGATAGACTGTTCTCCTTCCAAATAAAGTAATCCATCAATTTTGTGTCACATACAAACCTGTTATTTGCATGCTGGCTGCAGTAAGGAACTGTATATCATAATAAATGTTTTGGTGATTTTAATTGTGATGTACAGTAGTCATTTGAGAAAAAAAGTTTTGTTTTATCATCACCAAAATGTATTTAAGTCGTAATTTTCCTTAATCATATCCACAACCACCTGTTTTTCTGTTTGTAATCCCACAGTACAACATATAAATCATCACATGGTAACCCAAAATAATTTCCTTCATTTTATAGATATGATGTCATATAGATATAGTATTACTATTGTCAAAATTAGAAACGTTTGTAGAAACCGCTGGCCAATTTTCAAGACTTTTATTCAGTGAAAATATACCTATGATGGTGGGCCTTGAAATATTGTCCTGGCAAGGTTAATCTGTCTTAAAAAAATGAAAAGGCTACTTTTTCATGCAGGGTTTCTTCTCAAACAACAAAAGCATAATTTATTGTATGTGTATCATATCATACTTTCATATTTGATAATATAGGAATGATAAATTAAACTCATAGTGGATGCATTTAAATGTGAATTTTCTCTCTGGCTTTCCCAGGAATGATTCATTGGCATTCAAGATGTTGTGCCATGATGTGAGCTGCTGGTGTGAGAGCCAGCATTAAAGCCAGATTTAGTTTGGCATTATTTTGATTCTGATCAGAATGGCTCCCCTTAGGCTTTCACAGAAGTGCCTGAAGGAAAAGCTAGTCAGTAGCTGCTTCTGCACACTCACAGCACTGACACAACCTATTACACAAAAAATGCAAAGTTTCAACATTCTCTGATACTTTGACTTCCTTTCCCTTCTCAATCCCTGCCCTCAACCCCTAGCTGTCTCTTCTTGTCTACTTCTATCTCTTCACCACAATAGAGCAAGAAAATGTGTTCACATTTATAGTAAAGCAAATTATATCCATTGCGACTGACACCTGAAGTCCTCGGTACATATTTAGTTGTTAACATTGTTGACAGCAATCAAGATCATAAAAAATGAGGTAGACAGCCAGTCCCCATATTTGTTAAATGCAGGATCTCGCCACTTAGTCAGCAGGAGAGTTACAGTAAGTTGTGAAAGGCCCAGCAGGGATCCAGTGAAGAAATAAGACACTGAATCGGGTGAGACTAATTGCATCTGCAGGGGAAAAACATGTAGTTGCCAATTTCATTAATTTTTTCACTGATGAGCAATTAAAACAATTCCCACAGTTGGCAGGTGTATTTTTTCTATGTAAACTGTAATAAGTTAATGGCCAGCTTTCCAATTAATGTATCATTATAGAATGCATAGTAATACTTACAGTACCGTTAAGGAAGATTTACTGATATTCTGTCACGACTGATCCAAGTAACAAAAATAATCATTCTGGTGTCTCTCCCTTATTCCAGGTGGCCAACCTACTGCGACTCTTCCAAATTCCTCAGATCAGCTATGCTTCCACCAGTGCCAAGCTCAGTGACAAGACCCGCTATGACTACTTTGCCCGCACTGTGCCCCCTGACTTCTACCAGGCCAAGGCAATGGCTGAGATCCTGCGCTACTTCAACTGGACTTACGTGTCGACGGTGGCATCAGAAGGTGACTATGGCGAGACTGGCATTGATGCCTTCCAGCAGGAGGCTCGTGCCCGCCAGATCTGCATTGCAACTTCAGCCAAGGTGAGCCGCTCCATGAGTCGCTGGAGTTATGAGAATGTGATCCGCTCCCTGCAGCAGAAGTCCAACGCCAAGGTGGTCATCCTGTTCACACGCAGCGAAGACGCCCGCGAGCTGCTGGTGGCAGCCAACCGCATGAACGTCACCTTCACTTGGGTGGCCAGTGACGGCTGGGGAGCGCAGGAGAGTGTGGTGAGAGGCAGTGAGGCTGTGGCCGACGGGGCGTTCACCATTGAACTGGCTTCTTATACGATCCCCCAGTTCAATGAGTACTTCACTGCCCTGCACCCATACAACAACACCAGGAATCCCTGGTTCAGAGAGTTTTGGGAAAACCAGTTCCAATGCAGCCTCCATGATCTGAGCTGTGGGAAGCACTCACTCCGCGAGGTTCCGTTTCAGCCAGAATCCAAGATCATGTTTGTTGTGAATGCTGTCTACGCAATGGCTGCTGCCTTACATAACATGAGGCAGGCCTTATGCCCCAACTCCACCAAGATGTGTGAGGCTCTCAAACCTGGCAACGGCAGAAAATTTTACAGGGACTACATTCTCAAGGTCAAGTTTGAGGGTGAGTACAATCTTGGTGAACTAATATTATTAAAGTGTTGCTTAACAGATATAAGTTTTCATGCTGTAAAGCAGCTTCCTTTCTGTTTCTGTATTCCATCATCTGTATGAAATGCCATACAAACATCAACATATTTAATTTCCCCAAGTGCACTCTGCAAGTACTTATGCTGCCAAATTAGGTTATATCAATTTAGATTCATTGTACCAATTCATATAAAATGTAGAAGTACTGCAAGAGTAATTCTACATGTTTATACACTGCAGCTGCAGATAAGCTCTGTAATCATTCAATTTGCAAATATGAAACTATTTCCTCACCCTCATGCTTGGAGGCTCTGTTTTTCATGCATCTTGGCTCAAGTGTGAATAGAGAAAGGGTTCTTCAGTTTGAACAGTTTGAACACTGCAGATACAGATCACACAGACATTACTTATTTTACTTATATTACACCCACACATCACAAATGACAGACCCAAACAATTAAAATGATCTCACTCACTTCCGTAAATGAACTGTATTGTCTTTCTATCCTTCGATTTATGGAAATACTGACATTTTCATTGATGGGAGATAGAGGTGGGGTGCTCTAATCCAGCTGTGCTTTTCTGTTCTTTGTAAAAATAAAAAAGTACCCAAAGGATTTTACTATCCAGAGACTTAAAATTAGATTAGAGTACTTAAATTAGTCAGTCCCTGCAGGCATCACAACACCCTCAGGAGAAAACACAGAAACAGGTGGACCACTAACTTTACATAATATCATTAGATATAATAGACTACATGTAAAGTGCTACATAACAAGGAATTCTAATACTCTAATAATATATAAAATGTTTAATATACTATTCACACTTAGGAAATCATTATGTAAATCATTATCATAAATCATAATGTTTTATAATCAAATTATGAAATATTAGAGCTAAACGAATAAGTCGATTATTCAATTAGATGATCCACAAAAAAATGAATGGCAGCTACAGTATTTTAATAATCAACTAATTCCTTTAAACTATTTTCCCAGCTGACATCGAGCTAAAGGTAGGGTACGTAATCTACATAATCTGCAGTTCAATTGATAATGAAAATAATTATTAGTTGCAGCCCTTAGTGCACTATTATCTGACCTGTATGCAGAAATCTTGTGCTGCTTCTTCTACTGAAGTCAATCTAAACTTGATAATGATAGCTGATTTCTAAAAGAAATTTTAAAAGGAAAATTCAACATTATTATATATAATGTGCCACCTGTTCCCATTCCAGTGTTCAATCCAGGAACTCAAGCTGTGGCTTCCATCATGTAAATTGACAACGTGCACCTGTGTCCCATCACAGTCACTGCTCAGACTATACTGCTGGACAAATAAAATGTGAAGAGACATAAATAAGCAAAGAGATGAATTTAACATGTCGTCCTAGAAAAGTGTGCTCTACAAGATATAAGTTCAAGTCTTGTTGCTCCAAAACTGTCCAATTGTGACACGTTTAATAAACAAATGTTGATATTTATGCTTTTCGTTTCGTTGCTGCACTTGCCATCGATGGCAACCTTATACCCTTTGCTAACACCCTCCTGTTTTCTTTTCACCTTCAGCACCATTTCGTCCACCAGACACAGAGAATGTAGTCCGCTTTGATGCCTTCGGGGACAGCCTCGGCCGTTACAACATTTTCCACTACCACAAAGAAGGCGGACACTATGTCTACCGTAAGGTCGGCTATTGGGCTCAGAGCCTGACCCTGAACACCAGCCTTATCCCCTGGGCTGGCCAGGTTGCGCCAACCTCTCAGTGTAGTGACCCCTGCAAGAAGAACGAGGTGAAAAGTATGCAGCCTGGAGATGTGTGCTGCTGGATCTGTATCCCCTGTCAGTCCTACCAGTATTTGCAGGATGAGTTCACCTGTGCTGACTGCAGCTTTGGCCAGTGGCCGCTGGCCAACCTGTCAGGCTGTTATGACCTGCCTGAGGAGTACATCCGCTGGGAAGATGCCTGGGCCATTGGACCCGTCACCATTTCCTGTCTAGGGATGATGTGTACGCTCTTCGTCATTGGTCTCTTCCTTAAACACAATGAGACACCTGTGGTGAAGGCCAGTGGACGTGAGCTCTCCTACATTCTTCTGCTGGGAGTGTTGATGTGTTATAGCATCACCTTCATCTACATTGCCAAACCATCCACGGCAGTTTGTACACTGCGTCGGCTAGGCCTAGGCACTTCCTTTGCTGTGTGCTACTCAGCTCTCCTAACCAAGACCAATCGCATCGCTCGGATCTTCAGCGGGGTGAAGGACGGAGCGCAGCGGCCTCGATTTATCAGCCCGGCCTCCCAGGTTGCCATCTGTGGTGCTCTGATCTCCTGCCAGCTAGTAGTGGTGGTGGTCTGGCTGTTGGTGGAGACCCCAGGGGTGAGAAAGGAAGTGAGCCCAGAGAGGAGGGACGTGGTCACCCTGAAGTGTAACAGCAAGGACTCCAGCATGCTCTTGTCTCTCACCTACAACTGCATCCTCATTATCCTCTGCACGGTCTACGCCTTCAAGACCCGCAAATGCCCCGAGAACTTTAACGAGGCGAAGTTCATCGGGTTCACCATGTACACCACCTGCATCATCTGGCTGGCTTTCCAGCCTATTTTCTATGTTACTGCCAGTGACTACAGGGTGAGTTACGTAGGTTATACATGCATACATACAAGTGTGCACATGTAATCCTGTAAAATAATCACTACACACGTTTCTCATATCAATGAAATGTCTTTCGTAAATGAAATACATGCTGTGGTAATGATTTGTATTAAATTTGTTCAGATGGCTTTAGGATCCTAATCTGAGCAGAATACACCCTAGCAGATAATCCTTCTGGGTTGAATTTGGATTTTATATGCATGAAATCACAAACTGTCAGCTAGCACTGATTCAACAGTCAGCTGTGTCTGTGTTGCCCATGGCTCTGAGGGATATATATATTCTTTATTAGTGTATTGCTTCAATTCTTCATAATTAGCTGCAAACTAAAGCTTGTCAGGTGCTCTCCAAGACAAGTAGCTTCACAGCCTTATTTTACCGTTGATGTTTAAATTTTAATGAAGTTAAAGTAAATTATAAAATATGCATGCTCAAGTCATAGAGAAGTGTAACAGGCTGCCAAATATCTTAGTCTTTGCACAACAAAACCCCGGTTCTAGTGGTGGTATAACTTACATAGAGTTTTGTCAGTCACTTGTTTCTAGGTTTTCTAGGAACAAATGACACATAAACAGTCTATGTTTGGCTAAAATGAACAAGTGAAATGGAGAAAAGACACTGCAGCTCCTTCACATTGCCCCTAAAATGAAAGCTGACAGCAGGAAGTCATTTTATCCCTCCACCTCCAGCATTTCTACACAACTAAACCTAACCTTCTGGAAAAAGAAAGTTTTGAACTACTCCGTCTACAACAATGGCTCTACACACAGTCCATTTATTCCACACAGTACTTGTTAAGAATAAAACGATAGATAGATAGATAGATAGATAGATAGATAGATAGATAGATAGATAGATAGATAGATAGATAGATAGATAGA